>JADRCD010209675.1:6359-78183 GCA_019843815.1 Montemys delectorum | reverse complement strand
AAAAAAAAAAAAAAAAAACCTTATGATGTTACTATTACTTAGCAATAATGCCACAGACTAGAACCCAAACTACAGTCTGTAGGTGGCCGTTTGTGAAGCAGTTGGCTTCTATTGAAAATAATAAGTAAACAGTCCCATTTGTGAAAACATTCTTAGGTGTATTTTAGAAGTCAATGTTTTATAAGGACGATAGAGAACAAAATATTGAAATTGTTGTTCTAATGAATAATAGTGTTGCTTAGAAACACAAAATACAACAGAATGAATATGGACCACCATCAACAGAAAATGGTTTGGTGGTGGTGGGTTTGGTTTTGTTTCTTAATTTATTTATTTACTTATTTATTTTTCTTGGAACTATAAAACTGGAAGGCAGCAGGGGCAAAACTGTTAGCCTTTGAATTTGACAATGGTCCTTTTGGAAATCACACCAAATGTTTAAGCCATAAGAACAAAAATAATTATGGCCATAGCAAACAGAAGACCTTGTGTGCTACAAATGAAATAAAGCAAAACAGTAGCTACCAGGACTAGGGCTGGGGACTGTCTGAAGGCCTTGTCTGATGAGGCCCAGTGCCAAGGCTTATAAAGGAGTAGTAGTACAGATAAAGAATTTTCTTTGAGAATGGACACAAGACGACTTATTTTCAAAGACAGAAGTGGTCAGGTATATAAAGAGGTCTCATTTATTAATTATAAAAGAAGTAAGAAAAATACATGAATACACAGTTTGGTATAACACATGGTTGTTATCAAAGATGTTGGCAGGAGTACAGACAAAAGGGAAGAGTTCTTATTGATTGCTGATTGTACATTGCTGATTTATGTGTAGCTTGATACAACCAATGGGAAAAACAATATAGAGGTTCATAAACTAAATATAGAACTACCCTGTAACCCAGCAGACCTCCTGCTATGATACGCAGAGGAGTCTCTGCGTTATAGAGGGAAGCACGCTCATCATTGCTGCATGAGTCGAAGGAGCCAAAAGTTTGAAAATAACCTGTAGTTAGTCGCAGACGACTGGGTAAAGAAAATCTGCTGTGTGTACACACAGTATAATATTTGGTCTTTAAAAAAATGTTATGTGCCACAAAATGGGCAAATATAGAGCACATGTAAATAAGCCATATACAGAAATGATATGTCTTATCTAGAGTCATCAAAGAAATTAGATATATGGAGACAGAGATCAAGCTGATTGGCGGGATAAGGAAATGCAGGTTGAAGGAACAAATATGTAAAATGAAAAAGTCTCAGAATTAAATGTATATGAGGGTTCTAGTTAATAAAATTGTATTGTGCTATAACTTGGTTAAAAAAAATTTTTAGCCACTCTGATAAAACAGATGAGATTCATTCACTTAACTATAATGATGATTTGGTATGGTTTTATCTATATATGTTATACACTTTATATATCTAAACAGTTTTATTTAAAAGAGGTTTCTGAGGTCTTAGACTGGGGCTGTGGAGATGGCTCAGCACCTAAATCACATGGGTCAGGCTTGAGAACCAGAGTTTGAGTCCCTAGACTCCACAAGTGCTTGGTAGATATGGCTGCCATTTTTTAATTTCACGGCAGGAAGTACTAAGATCCCCTGAACTAGACTATAAAGATAGCATAGACTCGCTGTCTTGGTGAACTCCAGGTTCAATTGAAACATTACCTCAATCAATAGAGACCATGTTGGGCACTTGGGAGGCAGAGACAGGTGGATTTCTGAGTTCCAGGTCAGCCTGGTCTACAGAGTGAGTTCCAGGACAGCCAGGGCTACACAGAGAAACCCTGTCTTGGGGATAAAAAAAACAAACAAACAAAAAACAGAATTAGCAACAGGGCCTTTGTTCTCTGTTAGAACAGTGGCTATGGCCCTCGTTTTGTTTTGAACGTGGTCTTAATCTTTTTGAGTTAGGGTCTCTTTCTAAGTAAATCTTTTTTAAAAATGTTAGAAATAGAGGCAAAGGAAATAAGTAAAAATGAGTAGTAGGTACATAAATGTTTCTCAGCTTGTAACAGAAAATATAAAACTTTATATTTGAAGTTTAACATTCTCTACATAAAAATACACATATGAATCATTAAGTCTGTATATTATATGACTGCTTTCAGGTGATATGGAAACTTACAAGAAAAATACATGCAAAAGAAGTATGTGATAAGTAATGAATGAGAGCACAAAATATTTGTAGTAATGGGAAAATGCAGGTTAAAGCAATAGTAAGATAATTGTGTTTCATATCCATGTGAAGCTCTCAAGAAGTAATTTGAACCCAAACACAAATGTGTGATAGTTCCCACAGGTAGTTTTTGAAGACATACAAATGTATCTATTACATACCTAAATATAAAGGCTATATAAATAGTTGGGACACTTCCGTGTAATGAGTGACATGCATTCATAAACCTAGGAAAAATGAGTTTAAAACTCAGAAATAGAGGTGTTATGATTAGGAGTATTTTTTAATTTGTTGATACCTAAGTTACAAGGAAAGAAAGCATTTTTTTTTTTTTAAGTAACTGCTAATGTTAGTTGAATTGATGATTCAAGTACCTGTATTGATTGTTTAACTTATGTTCTTGATCTTGGTGTTTCTTGATATGACAGAGCCAGTTTACAAGAGCAAAGGAAGAGCTAGAAGCTGAAAAAAGAGATTTAATCAGAACCAATGAGAGGTTGTCTCAGGAAGTTGAATATTTAACAGGTATGAAAAAATATTTGTGCCTTTAACTGCATTCTTTGTTATTGTTGGTGCTAGGAGTTACTTCTGATGTTATATTTCTTTGTTCTGTTTCTTCAGTTTAAAGTTCAGTTTAAAAATACTGTTGTTCTTTCCATGTATATATCTCTAGCCGTTATTAAGACATTGGCCAGGCATCATGTCACCTGCTTTACAATCCTAGTACTCAGGGTTCGGTGGCAAGCAGATCTGAGTTCAAGGCCAGCCTATTCTACATAGTTTTAGGGCAGCCTGGGCTATATAGAGAAACCCTATGTTGAAAATAAATAAAAATTAATCAAACTAGAGAAGAGGCAGCTTATGTGACAGCACACTGAAAAAAACACCCTCCCTCAGCATGCCTAACTGCTAGTAAATACTTCAGGGAGCTGTGAGCCTCGTGAGCCCCACTCCCTCCATGATGTGATTGGCAGGCCCAGTCTCTTGCAAGTGTGGCTTGGTAGCAATGTTCATGTTGCAGTGAGTTCATGAATGGGAGCAACTATAGTTAAATTCAGTAGACCATGAAAAGAAACCACGAGAAGGTTGGCAGAGGTCAGAGTATAGACTCACTACGAAGAAAGCTATTAGCAGGAAAAGGAAGGAGATACAGGGGAATACAGGACAAAAACTAGTGAAGTTCATTAGAGGGAGGGGTATACTTTTCTGTAAATAGGAAGAGCATTGACATGTTTATGTTGTGGAGTAATGCTCAGCTTGGAACTTGATTTTTAGAAGAGAGTGACTTCCGAGTGTTTGCTGATTGTGATGATTAGCTAGCTGTTGGTAATTAAGATTAATTGAATTAGTTTCATAAAAATATGGTTATTGAAGAACAGAAAAATATTAAATGTGTACATTTTTAATAGACAATTTTTATATTTCTCAGTACCTTTTAACTTAAATGGTTATAATAAAAAGATTTTAAATAGAAGTTTAGTTTGTAATTATGACAGAAACAAGCTAAAATGGGGAATTGAAAAGCACTTGGTGTTAAAGGTTTATATTTCTAATAATATATTTTGTTACTTAGTTTCTGTGAGTGTTAGCTTGTCATTATTTTCAAATGCTCACTCTCATCCCCCTTTCTAGAGGATGTTAAACGTCTAAATGAAAAACTTAAAGAAAGCAATACGACAAAGGGTGAACTTCAGTTAAAGTTGGACGAACTTCAAGCTTCTGACGTTGCTGTGAAGGCAAGTAATAGTGATTCCCAGTAACTGCAGACTCAAGTGCTTAAGGATCTATTTGTTACTGTATTCTCTTAATAATCTAATTTCTATTCTGAGATAAAGATCCTGTATCCCTGAGCTACATTTATTTAAAATAGTTAAATATTACTTTAAAATTTTCTTTTTAGTATCGAGAAAAACGCTTAGAACAAGAAAAGGAATTGCTACACAATCAGAATTCATGGCTGAACACAGAGTTGAAAACCAAAACTGATGAGCTATTGGCTCTAGGAAGAGAAAAAGGAAATGAAATTCTGGAACTTAAGTGTAATCTTGAAAACAAAAAAGAAGAGGTGAGTACTAAAATTACCTTGCTTGAGTTAGATATGGCCTTTGTACATCAATCAGCAAGTGACAGTTGTACCTCCTCAGTTACAAAACTTCCGTTGCATGTGACAGCAGAGCTCAACTTTAACCTAGAGGAGTGTCTAAAGGGTTTTGTAATACACTCTATACCACCCACTCTAATATTAAACCTTTCTCTCTAGAGATACACTTCAGAAGTAGCCCCATTTTTGTGAGTTATGTTCAAACACATTTTTCTCTATTTTAATTTACAGTACTTTGTTAATTTGTATTGTGTGACAGTGGAAATTTAAAGTACAAGGACAGCCTCAGGCTAATGAACTCCTGTTTACTTAGTTTCCTTTTTTGGTCAGTCCTGTCAATTTGGAGAGACAGTAAACCCAGAGCCCTTGCCCCTCTGTTACTATAGTGATATAAGGTCAGTTGAATGGTCTGGTTTTTTTCTTGTTATTCTTATGGAAGGGAAACATCTGGTGCACTGAGTAGTTGCATGCAAACATTAAGAGAATGCAATACATGATTACTATGGTAATTCCAAAAGATGAAAATAATGTTTCATGACAAGGTCATTTAAAGTCGAATAAAGAAATAAGCATCAAGTAAAGATTGACCTGTAAGAAGAGTCTCCCGTGTTTTAGCCTGTTTGTTGATTTCTTACACTAGGCCTTGTAGTTTCCTTGTAGTTTACCCTGGGGCATCAGGAGCTGCTGTTAAACATACTCTTCACTGTCCGCAGTAATCATCTTACCTAAAACAACTTTTGACTAGGAGTTTGAAAAATGTTTTTGGATCAGGATGAATCTTTTCAGTAGAGTCAGTTACAATAGTTAATGTTCAACAGATTTCTGATTGTAACCTAATTTATAATTGTGGCAAGGGAAGTAGTATTCTACAGAAGAACCATTTAAAAGCATGTGCACTTGCTGGAAAACTATAACAATGTCAAATTTGTGATTGGAACAACAGTAGTAGCATTAAAATTTCTCAATAACACTAACCTTATTTTCCAATTATTGACACATTGAGTTGCCTGGGTAGGGTTGATTATTAATTCTTTCATAGATAAAAATATGTCCTAAGGGCCCAAACAAGATAATTCTCTGTGGAATCCTTATTCAATACTGGATGACTAATATGGAAGCATTTTTAGTATCAACCTTGTGCTCTAATATTAAAGTGATTGTGTGGCTTTATGCTAATGGCCGTAGAATTAGAACTAAAAGTTTATCTATTTATGGTTAAAATGATCTTTCACTTGAGTTTTCTTCAATTTTTGGACATAATTTAACTGAACTGTTGTCTATAGTTTTTGCCAGTTTGAAATTTTAACAAGGAATTTGAGTGAATCTGAAAGCCTAAAACCTATGTAAAAACCTAAGGCCTGTCTAAAGGCCCAGGGGTGTAATTTGAATGAATGGGTAATCATTTGGAATATCTGTTTGTCGTGGGGTAAGCTAGAGTATCGCTAAGACCACACAAGGATTTGTATTCGACGTAGCATATCCAGTGTTCACCTAAGATGGCTGAAGGTGGGATCAATTATAAAATCTTGTTATGAATGGACAGAGATAAGGCCTAGAGGAAGACGAAGACGAACAAAGGTTTTGTGGCAGAGAATTCTTGTTGCATCATCTCCAGGGCCAAAATGTTGTTTACTTCTGAGGAGGGTGACTCCTGGCGAGGCTTACTTTGAGGGTTTGTCGTGGGCAAACACTTCCAGATTCTGGAACAGTTCTCTTCAGAGAAACCCTGCAATATTTCCACAGTGTGGGTGCTAAGGAACTTGGTACGGACTTCTAATAAGGTTCAGGAGTCTTCTCTGAGATGACATTCAAGAGACTGTGTCCAGGTCATACACTGTGAAAAGACTGGCTGCCATCATGAGGTGATGGATTGTGTTTGCCTTCTGTCACCAAATACAGTAGTCTGGTCTTAATATTATCTGAAACTCGTACTTTTATAAAACTTGTACTTATTACTCTTTTCAGTGGCTTTCCTCAGAGGTCAACCGTCTTGAGTTATATGCACTATCTGAACTAGAGGTGGTCTTTCTTCTGATGCTGGGGACCAAGCACTCTTGGTGGCATTGCCTGTGTGAAGCTAGGGCACTGTGTTACAGTGGTGCAGTCAAGTGCCTTTCCTGGCCCCTCTGCTCTTTCTGAGATCGTTGTAGGTAGACTTAAGATTCCACTGGGCTTTTAAACTACATACTCGGTAGACACCGGACAGCAGGAATATTGTAGAGGCTGGAATATATGCTAAAGGAGTTTTACCACATTGCATGCTGATGACAGAGGAATAAGGTGTAATTAATCATAACCACATTTTCTTAGTCATGCCTGTGTATTACAAATTTCCCTTATTTGGAGGGGATATATTTTACTTTTGACAGTATAAACTTCATGTCAAATGATCTCAGTTGTTATGACTTTTTCCCATTTGTTTATAGGTTTTGAGACTGGAAGAACAGATGAATGGCTTGAAAACATCAAACGAACATCTTCAGAAACATGTAGAGGATTTGTTGACAAAATTAAAAGAGGTATATGATGACCACTTAAAAATATTTTTGTTTTGATTTTGTTGTGGTGGTTTGGTTTAGTTTGATCTCCCAGTGTAGCCAAGGATAGCCTTGAACTCTTAAACCTCCTGTTTCTACCTCCAGAGTTCTGGAGTTAGAGGTGCGCTCCCATCACACTAGTTTTTATACAGTGCTGAGGTCAGCACACTAGTCAAGATTCTGCCAATGGAGCTATGTGCCAATCCTTAAAATAAGTTTCACTTAGAAAACTATGAAAGCATTTATATTTGCTGTTTGACAATATTGTCAAATATTTTTGGTTTTTGTTATTTTTAGATAACATCTTACTGTGTTTTCCAGAATGAACTGGCCCCATTTCTATAGCCCTCAAGCTGGCTTCAAATTCATACTCCTTGTCAGTTCATTAATGATAGGATTGTGAGCCTGTACTCGCATACCTGTCTGAGGCCATGTTCTCATCTTTCTCCAACACCCATAAAACAACGAGAATGGCCCCAAGTGTTTTCTAGACTGATAGAATCATAAATAGCAGGCACATGCTTTAGAGTAAGTACTAGGTACAAAACCTGTGGGGTCATTTTAATTTTATTATTTTTGCTTGAAAAGTACTATTTGATTCTCAAAGTAATTTACTATCAGAAATCAGTTTCATTTATAGTCTTCACAAAATGAACTTTCATCTTGATGTTTCGTAAATACCTTAAATGTTCAAGCTGTCCTTGCTAGTATATACATATAAAATTGAGCTTCTACTTTGTTTTTAGGCCAAAGAACAGCAGGCCAGTATGGAAGAGAAATTCCACAATGAATTAAATGCTCACATAAAGCTCTCTAATCTATACAAGGTAAATCCTCCAGCACACACAGTAGTATCCTGGTGTTGGATTCTGGACTGGTGGTGACTTTATGATTGCCTTTTAGAGCGCTGCTGATGACTCGGAGGCAAAGAGTAATGAACTGACTCGGGCAGTGGACGAGCTGCACAGACTGCTCAAAGAAGCTGGAGAAGGTAGGTAGGACAGAGATTGTGATGAGGTGATTTTGTTGTACATTTCTTCAAATTTGATTCCAATTTCTTCAAACCTGATTTAATTTAAAATAAAGATGGGCTTTAATCAGGACAAAATTTCATATAGAAGAAAGAGCCTAAGCTAGGAATATTGGAATTCTCTTTTAAAGCAGTTAGTCTGTTTGAAAATAGAGATGCTAAGGTGGTGTTTTGTTTTCCTCCTCCATCTTAGACATCTTGGGTACTCTTACACTGTTGGTCTGTGTGCACGCGTTTAGTCAGTCATCCATAGAGTGGAAATGCTGTGTTAAATAGAAATCCCAATGTAGTCTTAGATACTGACCTTCATCACGTGACAAACCTCAGGTACTCCAAGTGACTGTTCGTTCAAATTACATACCTGGACCTTCATCAGCTTTAAGCTTCTAGGTAGGTTGTAGGCTCTTAGTTAGATCCAGCAGTGATTCCTTGCTGAAATTTCTAACTAGCAAAAGCTACAGTTTTGCGGTTAAATTGTGCCAAAAAACTCAAGAAAACTCAAGGAAGATATCATTTTAAGCATATGTAGATAGACTTATATCTCAAGAATTGGCACCAGGACCCATCAAGAATACTTAAAGATTCTCAGTTCTCTGATTTAAAGTGGTCTAGGACTTGCTGTAACCTGTACACATCTGCCTGTCTTTCTGAACTCAGCTTTAGGTTCTTTACAGTACTTAATGCAGTGTAAGGAGCTTTATTGTTTGGGGGATGGAGAGAAAACGGTCTGCATTCTCAGTACAGATTCTACTTTTTTTTTCTGAATACTTTCAAGCCACAGCTGAATCTAAGAGATGGAATCTAAGGAAAGAAAGGCTAACAGTGTTTAGGATCTTTATCTTAATGTTTATTTATCTTTTCTATTCAGTTTTTTTGTTTTAAACTAAAGGCCAAAATTGATTCCAAAGATGTACATAGTGGTCCTTCTCTGCTATTCATACTCTCTTGTGGTTTTGTTGGTGAGAAATATTAAAAAGAGACTCAACTAGACTCATCAGACTGAAACATTTAAAGGCTGACAAGTAGAGCCAGGCTTTGAGTATCCACTCATCAAGTGGAGACTCTAGAATTTAATATTGTCTCCAGAAGGAAAGAGTCTTACGGTTTAGCTAGTAAACTAGTATTTTAATGATGGTTTCAATATTCTGTCTTTTAAAATGTTTAGCCAACAAAACAATACAAGATCATCTTCTACAAGTGGAAGAATCTAAAGATCAGATGGAAAAAGAAATGCTTGAGAAAATAGGAAAATTGGAGAAGGAATTGGAGAACGCAAATGACCTGCTTTCCGCTACAAAACGTAAAGGTGTGACTAAGACACTTGTTCATTCCTTGAGCTGCTTCAACATATCTGTGTGGTAGCTTAAAAGAACAGCATTTCTGTCTTATGTTGCAATATAGAAAATTTATTATTTGAAAAATAATATACTATAAGACTTTACAGCATCATCAGATATAAATACTATTTGATCACAATATTGTTAATTCCTAGAACAGTTATTTATAATTGTGTGGTCACCATATCTATGCTATATTTGAAATATAACTAGTAAAAAAAATACATTTAATGTCACTGTTCCTTCACTTTAAATATTCATTAATGGCTTTAAGTTTTGCAATTTTACAAAAAGGCAAAAAAAAAAAAATTGTGTTTGCACAGGAGCTATACTGTCTGAAGAGGAGCTTGCAGCCATGTCTCCTACTGCAGCAGCCGTAGCTAAAATTGTAAAGCCTGGCATGAAATTAACTGAGGTAAGAATAATACTAGATCATGTTTCATTATTACAGAAGGGCTCAGGGATCTCTGAAACCTTCTCCCCTTCCCCCAATTTATCTAATTATCTGATAATTAGCAGGCAATTTTTTTAAGAGGTTTTCTTTGGCCAGTGAGGCACTTCCATGAGTAAAACACTTGAGCTGGCATTCTCGTAAACTTATTTCTGTCCTCAAAACCTGTGTTGAGAGAAGCAGCTCACACAAGTTGTCATCTGATCTCTACATACACACTGGGGCATGCACCTGCACTTATAGATACATTTTTCACACACATACAATAATAAGTGTTTTCAAAATAAAAGGAGGGGGTTGCTGGGCTGAAGAGGTGCCTCATTGGATGAAAATATCTACTGTTCTTTAGAGGTCCTGAGCGCAGTTCCCACTACCCACGTCCAGCAGTTCACAGCAGCCTTCCCCAGCTCAGGGCATCTGTCACCACCTTCTGGCTCCTCATTTACCTTCTCTCAAATGAACATAGTCATGCTTCCCCACACATACACAGACACACACACACACACACACACACACACACACACACACACACATAATTAAAATAAATACATCTAAACAAGAAATGAACTTTTAAACTGTTTGCTTTGTAGTTATATGTGCCAAATAACAAATACTTCCTTTTATGTAAATGGTAAGGGATGTTCATTATGAGCCCCTGTAGGCTACGTACTCCTGTTGTTACACTTCAACGTAATGAAATGAGCACCTTTTCCATTTCCAGCTATATAATGCTTATGTGGAAACTCAGGATCAGTTACTTTTAGAGAAACAAGAAAATAAAAGGATTAACAAGTACCTGGATGAGATAGTAAAAGAAGTGGAAGCCAAAGCTCCAATTTTGAAACGCCAGCGAGAAGAGTATGAGCGTGCGCAGAAAGCTGTGGCCAGTCTGTCTGCAAAGCTTGAGCAAGCTATGAAGGTTCGTTTCATTTCTGAACTTGAGTTTTAGACAGAGCTACTAAGGAAACATCTTGTACTGGGTACTTTTTCATAACAGGTAACATGTTTGAGAGGGAAACCTCCTTGGACCACTATTCAAATGTTCTCATGGTTCATTAGAACATTGACTAATTTAGCATAACCATTTTTTTCTCAGAGGGTTTTGATAAGCCTGTCTAGAAATCATACTTTGATATTACGTCATAGATTTTTATATCAGTTCAAAATGTAGCCTGCCTTAGTATGCATTATTTTATAACAGCTCCTTTGCCATGTTAAAAGTTGCAAGTTTGTGAATACCCTTTTGCTGTTGGAGGGTATGTTTTACTTAATGATAGAAGAGAATTTATACTCTCTAATTTACCTTTATGGTATAGCTTTTTACAGAGAAGTCTTGAAGATTTAAGAGAACTTTATTGAGGGAATGTACATAAATAAATGTATATCTTCTGTTCTTAAAACTGATTTGTTTTTTTTTCTTGGAAAATATGAATACATTGTATCCTTAATTCAGAATTAAATCTGTCATAATTTAGAAGCCACTGACATTCAGAAGTGGCTTTGCATCAGAGTAACTTTACTCGTTTTGCCCTAAGGGACTGTTGGCAGTCTGACAAATTAACTTTGTATTTCTATTTTCAGAGAGGTCTCTTGGGATCAATTAAATCTTTTAGTTTTTCTCTCAATAGGATATTGCCTTGATCTTCTTGGTATGCGAAGTGCATGTGCGTAGTTAAATGGCAGATAGACCTGTCGAGTAGAGTAGCAACTTTCGCCTTACAAAACAGTTTGTTCCTTCACTGTCATACAATCATAGTAGAAGGGCTTAATGGTCATTTCTGTATTTTTTTTTTAATAACTGGCAGCTTCTATCTGCAACATGAATCATGTGTTTTCTAGTGTTAGTCTTCAGCTCTTATATGTAGGGTTCTAATTGCAACCTAATTGCATCTACTTTGCATCTTAATTCACCTTGTTTTGTACTTAGTAGGTTTATAAGTGCTGTCTTTCATGACTATTACTGTACTTCTATTTTCACATTTCCTCTTGCACTATGCATAGCTTTTTTTTTTAATTTTTTTTTAAAGATTTATTTTATTTATATGAGTACACGGTAGCTGTCTTCAGACACACCAAAAGAGGTCATCAGATCTCATTTACAGGTGGTTGTGAGCCACCATGCAGTTGCTGGGGATTGAACTTAACCTTTGAAAGAGCAGTCAGTGCTCTTAACTTCTGAGCCATCTCTCTAGCCCTATGCATAGCTTCTTAAAGGTGTATGAACTACCAAGATATATTTAAAAGTATGTGAGAATAACTATGAACCTAAATATGCATAAATTGGAAATAGAACACAGATTTCCCTTTAATCCATCTGATCTTATGCTAATGGGAGGGTTCTCAAAGCTCCACCTCAAACTGCTGACGCTGTAATAGGAAACTGCAGAGCCTTTGCTCACCTACTCAGTGGCTACTGTTTTGGTTGCTGCTGCTTTGCAAATTACCTCATACTCCTAATCAAGTCTTCTTGTCTTACCCAGCATATGTAATTTTGACATCTCAAGTGTTTGGTCTAACCATGTTTGCTTCTATTGATCCTTCTGCTCATGAAGATTCTGGGGTCATTTGCTAATGCACTGTGAATTTGATACTTATTTGCAAAGTTGTACTTGACAACTTGTTAAGGGTAGAAAATGCTTAATTGTCATATAGTATATATATTATATTTCTAGTTTTTACTATATATACTTGGTGACACTGAGTTTTCCCTTGCATTTATATTTTAAAGGAGATTCAGCGATTGCAGGAGGACACTGATAAAGCCAACAAACATTCATCCGTACTTGAAAGGGACAATCAGAGAATGGAAATACAAATAAAAGATCTTTCACAACAGGTTAGAACATGTTGTGTGGTTTCCAGGTTTCTTTGTGATGCTTGAGTTTACATCTTAAGGTCTAAGGAAGCACCTTCTAGGAAGGGTGTGCGTGCTCTAGTCCTGTAGTAGGAATGCTCTAGCGCTTAGTCTTGTCATTGTCTTCTCACAAACTTTTGATTGATTTTCACATTGTTGGTGACGTTTGTAATGAGTACACAAACAGTTGAAACAGGAAGTGTTCTGTTGTTGTTTTCCACCTCCCATCTTGTTAGCCTGCTGGGACCCAGAGTGTGACCAGTTTTAGCAAGTTGGTGTGTGTATATCTCATGCCATCCGTGTATCAGTAAGTGCATATCTAAACGTATAAGTGTGCTTTTGCTAAAATCAGATGATATTGTGCATCACTCACTGTTTCTTGAGAAAGGGACTTGTTCATACTTCAACCCTTTCTCCTCTTCCTGGGTGCTGGGATTCCAGATCCACACCACCATGTCTGCTTTTCCTCTACCCTACCATATAAAACAAGCACTAAATAAGTTACTTGTGGTTTTGTGTTAAAAAAAGTAGCCATGATTCTGAAATTGTACTTTTCTACTTTATGTAAGTTTTCTTTACACTAAAAATAACTATTTCATTAAAATTTTTTCTTAGATTTTTTTTTTTTACATTAAAGTGATAGATATTGATGTTTTGTTTTTAAGATACTATATATTAGCATTGGTTGGGTTTTTTTGGTTTGGTTTGGTTTGGTTTGGTTTGGTTTGGTTTTTTTGTCAATGATGTCATTTAAAATTTTTGTTTTTCCAGTTGTTCCTGTAACCAAAGCTAGTAATACTATTTCATAACATTAAATTTTTGTTTCTAGATTAGAGTGCTCTTGATGGAACTTGAAGAAGCAAGGGGTAATCATGTAATTCGGGACGAGGAGGTCAGCTCTGCTGACATAAGTAGTTCGTCTGAAGTAATTTCGCAGCATCTAGTATCTTACAGGAACATTGAAGAGCTTCAGCAGCAGAATCAGCGTCTGCTATTTGCTCTTCGAGAACTTGGGGAAACCAGGGAACGAGAAGAGCAAGAGACAACGTCCTCTAAGTAAGCGGCGACCACGTCACTGGGTTAGGCATAGTTATTGGGCTCAGTGTGTCCTCTAAGTAAGCAGGGACCACGTCACTGGGTTAGGCATAGTTATTGGGCTCAGTGTGTCCTCTAAGTAAGCAGCGACCACGTCACTGGGCTAGGCATAGTTATTGGGCTTACACCGTCCTCTAAGTAAGCAGGGACCACGTCACTGGGTTAGGCGTAGTTATTGGGCTCAGTGCGTCCTTAGAGGGCTGCATGCCGGAGGTATAGACATTTAGAAAAACAGTACTGAGCAACAGTACTATGGAATTATTTTTAATAAGGTGGTAAACTTCAGTTTAATATCACTAGTGCTAAAATAAGGAAACTTGGCAGACTTGATTTACGT
Source organism: Montemys delectorum (assembly GCA_019843815.1). Classification (NCBI taxonomy): domain Eukaryota; kingdom Metazoa; phylum Chordata; class Mammalia; order Rodentia; family Muridae; genus Montemys; species Montemys delectorum. The sequence continues at coordinate 64,260 of JADRCD010209675.1, read as the reverse complement.
TTCAAGGGAGAAGTCTTCATGGAAAAGATGTCTGAGCATTATTTGAGTAGAGTACTGGGGTTTTATAAAGAAAATGTGTGAGGGAAGGAAGAATGGCATTAAAGGCAAGAAGACTGACGTTTCAGTAGGCTTAATGTAGAAAAAGGTTTTCAGATGCTATTGATGAGTAAAAGTATGTAAGTCTTCTATGGTAGGAATTTTAAGAAGGAATTCTTGCAATAGCAACAGAATAAAAATGAAGAATATGAAAATAGTGAGCATGAAGGTAGACAGTGTTTGAATGATTTATAATAGAAACTGTCCTCCCCTCTGAACATGGACCTAAAAAGACTTTGTTTTCTGCAGAATTGCTGAACTTCAACATAAACTTGAGAACTCTCTCACTGAACTGGAACAGCTCCGTGAGTCACGACAACATCAGATGCAGCTTGTTGATTCCATAGTTCGTCAGCGTGACATGTACCGAATCTTATTGTCACAAACAACAGGAATGGCCATTCCATTACAAGGTAGATGTTTATGTAATTACAGGACAATTTTTGGAAATGAACTGGTGAATAGGTTTTTGACAAAAGCAGTTGCTACTCTAATATAGAAATTGACTTCAGCTATTGTGTGTAACTGATTATAACATTGATTTTTAGGTGTCATTTTGACACTACTAAGGAAAAAAAATCAATATTGTTAAAAACCCTATCTTTTAGACTTGGTGAATTACAGGGTTTGTTTTTCTTTTTTTAGTATTGTAATTTGTAATAAATTGTATCTAATAAAAAATGAGGGACAATTTTTCCTTTTGTTTACATTTTATCTCTTTGTGTGCTTGTATATGTGCATGCATGAAGGCTACTGTGTGTGTGAGGTCAGGATAGCTAGTGGAAATGGTGGTTTTCTCCTGACAGCATGTGGGTCCCAGGATCAGACTTAGCTTATTGGGCAGCTTTCCCCACAGTCTTTAATAGTTTTTAATATATCCATTCTCTGAAAGGTCTAGTAATACTTTACTTTCCACTTTTTAATTTAGTAATGGTGCTTTTGCAAATAATCCTTAAAACTGATTTATGAAAGCAAGCAAAACCATCTTATCAGTCTTTTTTATTTTTTTGAAGCTTCAAGTTTAGACGAAATTTCTCTTCTGTCAACTCCAAAACGTTCAAGTACATCACAGACTGTTTCTACTCCTGCTCCGGAGCCCGTCATTGCGTCCACAGAGGCTATAGAAGCAAAGGCTGCCCTTAAACAGGTAAAGACCATTCCTGATAACGTCACGGGGTAGCTTCAAGTTGAGGTTTTGGTGAAAATAATATCATCTAATGATCTCCAATGTTTAGTTGCAGGAAATCTTTGAGAACTATAAAAAAGAAAAAATAGACAGTGAAAAACTTCAAAATGAGCAGCTAGAGAAACTTCAAGAACAAGTCACAGACCTGCGCTCACAAAACACCAAAATTTCTACTCAGCTAGATTTTGCTTCTAAACGGTAAATTTTCTTTTCTTTTGTTCGGGAATCAATGCCATTAAATGTTATACTCACAGTATTCTGACCGGTCAGGTCCCAGAATTAATTTGCAGTGCTGTTGCTTTTCTATGTCATGGTTCCAAGATGGGAAACTGTATTGCTTCATTCCTTAACACTGGCGGTGAGTTCTCCTGGTCAGGGCCAGGAGCGAACTAAATGAACTGAGATGCTGCTGGTCTCCTTTCCTCAGATTGACAGACAGACGTTGTTTCTAGAGCTCTTTCTGAACAGATGGGAAGTGTGAACTTTTTGAGACAGGGTCTGACTGTATATCTCTGAGTACATAGCACTCAATCAGTAGACTAGGCTAGACTCAAACTGGTGGCAGTCCTGCCTCAGCCTCCCAGTGCTGATAGTATGGGCTTGTGTCTCTCGCTGTACCCCTGGGTAGCCTGATAATCAGTAGACCGGTCTAGCCTCTAACCTATGGCAATTCTGCCTCAGCCTCCCACTACTGTATCTGTCATTTCTGGAGCTTTTCCTTCATGTGACTGTTATCTTAGGTATTTATATTGTCATTATTTTCAGTGTGATTTTTAATAAATTATTCAATGTGAAATATTTCCTTATTGATGATTTCAATTTTAACTGATAACTAAGGGGAGTATAGAGGTTGCACATTATTATACAAGTTACTTCCTAATTTTAATTATGTGAAATTAAGTTTCTGTGAAATTCTTCAAAGACTTAAGAACTGGTCATCTTTATTACCAGTTACGAAATGCTGCAAGATAATGTAGAAGGATATCGCCGAGAAATAACATCTCTACAAGAGAGGAATCAGAAACTCACTGCAACTACTCAGAAGCAGGAACAGATCATCAACACGATGACGCAAGACTTGAGAGGAGCCAGTGAAAAGCTAGCTGTTGCAGAAGTGAGACCAACACCCCCTCGCTGACATTTGATATTGCTAGTTATTTCTTTCATTTTATTGGTTGAAATAGCTTAGTAAAGTGTTGTGTAGACTACTATACATATTTTCCAGATAGCTTACATATGTCCAGACAAGACTTCAATAAAATCTTAGTTGAGGATTTACAAAAAAAGAAAGAATGCTCCCAACTAAATATCAAATTAGATTATGATGAAGTTAACACCCATCACTGTGGACTTTTACTTATAAGCTAGGCACTATTTGTCATCTCTCTTATGAGAAATGGATTTGGAAGCTAGCTAATTACTTATTTGCCTCTTTTTGACAGACAAAAATTAGTTAGGACTTGAAGACACTGGATTTGTTTGTTTGTTTGTTTCTTTGCTACATTGCATTTTTATCTTGCTATAGTTCACGATGGGAAGTAGGAACAGTTTTTTCAAACTGTTAGTTTTAAGTGTTATGATTGACAATTAATATGACTCAGGGCTAAATCCGAATACTTTGAAAATACCGCATTTCAACTCACTCTTGCATCTCTCCTGAGACCTAAGAGTGCAGTCTTTAAGGAAGAAAGAAATCCTGACTAGATTGGTTATTGCTGTAAAAGAAGTCCTTCGAAATTATTTTGGCTTATAAAACTTAACATAATTCATAGTGTATTAATTTGACTATGGCATAGTTACACACTTATATTTCTTCTGGATTTTGCCTATTTATTTATTTATTTTTTTGATGTGTAGATATGTATCTGCATATAAGTTCAGATGCTTGAGGAGTTCAAAGGCATTGGATCGCCTTGAGCTGGAGTTATAGTCAGTTATGAGCTGCCTACTGTGGGTACTGAGACATCTGGAAGAACACCAAATGCTTTTAACGACTGAGCTGTTTCTCCAGCTTACGTTATATTATTTTTAAAGAATAGTTTGCTAGAGCTAAGTTATCATAAGTATTAGTGTTAAGTCCAATCATTTTAACTTTATATTCTAGTTCATGGAACAGGGAATTATATTTACTTGATCAGGAGTTGTAGTCTAAATCATATTAAATACATAGTAAAGAAAATGTTATTTTAATTTTATAAGTGTATTACTTTCGACACAGTATTTACCAATATTTTTTCTTTCACTTACATTCATTTTAAGGTAAGAGCAGAGAATTTGAAGAAGGAAAAAGAAATGCTTAAATTGTCTGAAGTCCGTCTGTCTCAGCAAAGAGAGTCTTTGTTAGCTGAACAGAGAGGACAGAACTTGTTGCTGACTAATCTACAAACAATCCAGGTGAACAGATAAGGCGTGCATTAAGTGATATTATTCTTTACATCTTCTTAATTTTCCTAACAAAATTTTATGTTACTTTTTCATCCATTATAGTGATGGTTTAAATTGGTGGTGTGCTAAAAAATACTTTAAAGGAAACTCAGAAAGAGAGTTGATTGAAACAAAGTAATTAACAGGTTTAGTAATTAGAGTCTTAGAATTTTGTACTATATAACTACTCTAATGTTTTCTTCTCCCCACTCCCATGCCACTAAATAAATATTTAATATGAAATAAACCTTTTAATATGAAGTGGCCAAAATACTTCCTTTGTATATCTACAAAGACAATCTTCTCAATTCTAACTTCATCATGGATTACAATCTCAGAATTTTGTATTGCTTCTGTTATTCTTTGTCTTGCTTAATTTCTTTATTGTTAAGCATCCTTCACTTCTTACATTAGGGCATACTAGAGCGATCTGAGACTGAAACCAAACAAAGGCTGAGTAGCCAGATTGAAAAATTGGAGCATGAGATCTCTCACCTGAAGAAGAAGTTGGAAAACGAAGTAGAACAAAGACATACACTTACGAGGAACCTAGATGTGAGTATCAGCCTCTGGGTGTATGTAATTTATAGTTACTGGTCTTTACAGAATCTAAAATATGCCTGGTAAATTTTAACATTTTTATTCTTTGAAAGCTCTGTACATATCTAATCATATCTGTTCACCATCTCCTTCCAACTTCAACTATTGCTCCCTCTTCACTTACTTCCCAACTTTCTGTTCTCATTTTCTTTTATTAACTTTATTAATAACCCCTGAGTACGATTAGTGATCCCCATAAGCCCATTACAGCAATCTACCTGCAGCCACATCCCCAAAAGAGAGCAATTCTCCCTCCTTCAGCAGTTAGCAGCTTCTTCTTCATCTACACTAGAATTTAACTGCCTTGATCTTGGGCAGGTATTGTCTAAATAGATAATCTTAGCTCCTTCAAGGTGATGTGTGCAGTAGCCATGTCATGACCAGAATCTGCATTTCACAGCTTCCCTCCCATACACCTGCTCTTTCTCCCTACACTTCCAAGAAATCCCCAGAGCCTCAGATGATAGGAAGTTGATAAAGGTGGCCTGTTCATGGCTGAACACTCACAGGTGTGTCCACTACACACTGCAAGAAAGAAGCTTTCCTGGCCAAAGTCAAGAGCAGCACAAAGCAGTGTGTAAAGAAGTTTATTTAGAGTGCACTTTGATAGCATGACCATTTAGCTAAACAACAACAGTAAGTTTCCAGCTAGGTTCTATAAGCTTCCCCGTCCTGGGCTTTTGACTGGGTTTACAGTACCAGGCGTGAAATTCCTACTATAGAGCAAGCCTTGGAAATCAGAAAGCAGTTTGTTGCCCCATAACCATCATGCCATTGTTGCACTGGTGAGCACTTCTTACCAAAATCAGTATTCCACCATGGAGGGTCTAGCACTGGGTAAACCGTTAATGTTTTGTCTTCCCCAGCAGCCCACATAGCACCATCCTGTGTGTAGTGTAAGCTATCCTCCAGGGAAACAGTTTCCTGTTCAATTCAAGATTGACTTCTGTGTCCTGTAGCCAAAGTGAGTGGCGTTAACCATCAGTAGGATCCTAACTATCTACTTTAGTTGGACAACAAATAACAGTAGTTCCAGGAGTTTCTGACTGTGGATTTAGATACTGGATGATTTGTATTCTTTGAATTTTCCCTAGTTAACTTCTGGAAGGTAGTAAAGCTAAAATTAGTTTGAGTGTTGCTTTTAATGATGTATTAAGCAAGGCCAGAATAGTGCTTGGTTTAACTCTAGTTATTCCTCAGCACTAATGCAAGACCTTTGTAATGTACTGGCTCTGTGATGCGGGAATATTTTAGTGCTTTTTGGCTATTAACTTTCAGTATTAGACACTCTTCATGCTGAGCCTTTTGGTGATATGTGATAATTTCACAAACATGCTTATCACTAATGTGCTGGACATTGAAGAGATGCCCCAACTCCAGAATGAACTAGAGATGCCTTGGTCTTTAGGAACTTTCTAGGTCTGTGTTCTCAATTCAGGGAATCTACGAGCTCTTCATTTGCTTATGACATATTCCAGTGCCTTATTTCAGTAAGCTAGGGTGTATTTCTCTTTCTTATACTAGAAACCATGATTGTAACATGTGCTTTGTCTTAAGAATCTGAAGTGTTCTACTTTAGCTTAGCAAGGGTTCTAAGGTCCTTAGGCCATAACATTTGATAGGATATTGATAATATATTTGTTCTGGGTTTTGCTTTTTTTTTTTAATGTGTAGATATGTGTCTACATATAAGTTCAGATGTTTGAGGAGTTCAAAGGCACTGGATCAGCTTGAGCCATAGTTATATCAGTTATGAGCTGCCTACTGTGGGTGCTGAGACATCTGGAAGATCGCTTTGAATATCTCGTTACATAAGAACCCAGCGATCATCTTTATAGTGTTAACGCATTTGTTTCTTACAGGTTCAACTCTTAGATACCAAGAGACAGCTAGATACAGAAATAAACCTTCATCTTAACACAAAGGAACTATTAAAAAATGCTCAGAAGGACACTGCTACACTGAAACAGCACCTTAACAATATGGAGGCCCAGCTTGCTTCTCAGTCCACACAGAGAACCGGTAAAGGTAAAGAGAGTAGCTTGGTGTAGCATTAAGTAAAACAGATAAATCTTACACTTTATACTCTGTCTTGAAAATAAATCCCTTTTTCATGTATACTAATGAAGTCTGCAGAAACCATTTTACTTTCCAAATAGGAAAGTTCTGTTGGGTATTATAATAAATTTGGAAGACTTGGGAATTCAGACAATTGTTTGACTCTAGGCTAACCTATGTTCTAAGTTTTCTGATCTTTGAAGATATTTACACCAGGTGGTGGTGGCATATGCCTTTAATCCCAGCACTTGGGAGGCAGAGGCAGGCGGATTTCTGAGTTCGAGGCCAGCCTGGTCTACAGAGTGAGTTCCAGGACAGCCAGGGCTATACAGAGAAACCCTGTCTCGGAAAAAAAAAAAAAAAAAAGAACATATCTGTGGGTATGGAATGGTATATTTTTCTGTCAATCAAATCCAGAGCATCACATATGTAAGACAAGTTCTCCACAACACTAAAACTATTTATCCATACTTAAAATTTATTGATTGATTGAAATGAGAACTTGTCTTAGAATTGTTATTGCTGTGAAGAGACACCATGGCCAAGGCAACTTTTACAAAGGAATTTAATTGGAGGCATACTTACAGGTCCAGAGTATTAGTCCATTATTGTCATGGCAGGGAGCATGGCGGCATATAGACAGACGCAGTGTTAGAGCAGTAGCTGAGAGCTACTCTCTGATTGGATCCTGGGTAGAGAAGGTCCCTGGGCCTGGCGTTGGCTTTTGAAACCGCAAGGTCTACCCCCAGTGACATACCTACTCCAACAAGATCACATCCTGTAACCCTTCTAGACTGTTTACCAACTGGTTAACCAAGCATACAAATGTTGGACTCTATGGGTGATCAGTCTCATTTAAACCACCATGGAGGTTTTTACTAGAACTATGATAAGATCCAGTCTAGAACTTATGTGTAGACTAATCCTGAATCAGCGATCTACCTTCCATTGACCCACAAGTGCTGGAATTAAAGGCATGTGCCACTATGCCTGGCTTAGTTTTTATTCTGGTATTTAACTCCTGATTTGTGTTGATTAGTATTCTTGAATTAAATACTTCATTTGATTAGGGTGTCTTATACAGATGAGCCATTTCAAATTTAAAACTTTTGTTCCATATTATCTTTCTACATAGTTTTACTAATAATAGGAAAACAAGGTTATGTGTGTGTAATATTTATTTATTAAATACAGATGTCTGATGTTTGTTTAATAGATATTTTACTAGTAATCTCTCATTGATATTTTATGATAAAGTATTCTTTTCAACTTTCAGTTTGCTCATTTTCCATTTATTTTAGCTAAAACAAAAATTGAGGTAAACTGCAGTTTGTGGATTTGATTCGACATTCTTTCAAATTGTCTTAATTTTTGTGAGATTTCAAACACTTGAATTTTTGGAAGCAGTGAGACAACAAAAGACTTCTAGATTTTCCTTCCTTCCTTTCTCACCTTCCTTTCTTCATTTCTTCTTTCTCTTCTTTTTTCCTTCCTTCCTTCCTTTCTCAGACACTAGCTTCCACGGCTCTGGCCAGCCTAGAACTTAAACTGTAGACCATGCCAATCCTGAGTCAGCAATCTATTGACCACTGTTCCCCAAGTGCTGGAAGTAAAGGCATGTGCCACTATGCCTGGCTTAGTTTTTATTCTGATATTCAACATGGATTATGGATTAAAATATACTTTATAGATAATTTTAGCTTTAATCCTGAGTTCATGTACTCTTGATAGAAGTCATCTTTATTATTACTTAAAATATTAATTGAAAGTATATATTTTACTGGAGCATTTTATTTCTTCCAGGTGAGCCTGGTGACAGAGATGACGTTGATGATCTTAAAAGTCAGCTAAGGCAGGCTGAAGAACAGGTCAATGACTTGAAGGAGAGACTCAAGACAAGTACCAGTAATGTGGAGCAGTATCGAGCTATGGTGACCAGCTTAGAAGATTCCCTGAATAAGGAGAAACAGGTATATAAGTCATACTCTCCTTAACTAAGAACTTGCTTGTATAGAAAGCAGTGTGCTGTGGGTTTGGCTGACATCATTGCTCTTACTTTTGGAAAGTTCTTGGGTCTAACCAAAACAAAAGTCACACAACTTAGAAAGCACAGAATAGCCAGGCGGTGGTGGTGCACGCCTTTTATCCCAGCACTTGGGAGGCAGAGGCAGGTAGATTTCTGAGTTCAAGGCCAGCCTGGTCTACAAAGTGAGTTCCAGGACAGCCAGGGCTACACAGAAATTGGGGAGAATGAGTTTGAGTGATCTGCTGCATGTGCGTGGCTCTACGTAACAGTTGAAGAGTGGGTACATTTGAATAGAGGCATGTGGGTCATCAAAGATAGTAGAAAGCTGTCAAGCCTCAGTCGAGAGAGTCTCAGATAACTATGTCAGATTATTTCTGTACACTTATATGGAACCATTGGTTCTCAGTGTGTCATAGTTAGAAAATTTTCTTCAAAGGATAGTGTAGTGGACTAAGTATATGTTGTTGTGGAGAATATAACAAGGAGGCCACCATTTTTTTTAAAATCCTGTTGTGATTGGCATCAATCCATATCAATGTGTGAAGAAGTTATCTTTTAGTGATAGACTAAGTAGATTTGGGCAAATGGACATGAGGCTGGAAGGAGAAATAAAGAGATTCAGATTTCAATACAGGAAAAACCCAGGTTGAAAGAGAAGCTATGCTTTTAGATTTATGTGGTATATCTGCTTGGCTAATCAGCATCTTAGGGATTCTTCTAGTTAAAACAGATAGTAACTTAAGCTTGGCTCCAGTTTAGTTTAAATTGGAAAAAGTATTGTTTATCATTCTTATTACTTTTGTTCCTGGCTGCTTATGATGAAGGTGACTGAGGAGGTACATAAGAACATTGAAGTTCGCTTGAAAGAATCGGCAGAGTTTCAGACACAGTTGGAGAAAAAGTTGATGGAAGTAGAGAAGGAGAAGCAAGAACTTCAGGATGACAAGAGGAAAGCCATCGAGAGCATGGAACAGCAAGTGAGTTCACTAGGATACATACTAGCTTGCTTCCTTAAGAATTTGAGTTCCCTTTATTAGTTCATAAGTTATACTTTGGTTTATCTCATCAGGAATTGCTTGAATGCATACCCATGAATTTTAATTTGATGTTGCACTCAATTCAGTGCATCTGTATAAATTTCCTTTTGAGACATTTAGACCAATTGACAAAATTGCTTATTAGTGATACTTTTTAGAAGCTCTGCCTCAAATTTTTCAAATAGCAGGCAGAGGATGTAGATTAGTAAAAACTGTAGATTACATCAGATTGTAGCTGTATTCAATTTAGGTAAGTGGATTGTTTAGTATCTGTCTTACGTATTTCCCCAGTTTGTAATTAACTGACTTACTCTTGTTTAGTTAACTGAGCTGAAGAAAACACTGTCTAGTGTTCAGAATGAAGTACAAGAAGCTCTTCAGAGAGCAAGCACAGCTTTAAGTAATGAACAGCAAGCCAGGCGTGACTGTCAGGAACAAGTAAGTGTTCTTCTCATAGTTTCCGAGCAGTGAGTTTTAAGCCTCAGGTTGGATTCCAGCTTCCAGACATGTGAAAGCCTCGTGCTGTGGGGGGTGGGAGGTGGCTAGGGTTGCTGGCTACCAGAAGGGTGCAGTGAAAGACCTTGTCTGAAAATAATAAGATGGAGAGCTCTAGAGCAGGACCCCCAAAGTACTTTAGCCTTTACGCATGTTTATACACCACATGTACATATGTAGAAATAGTTTGTGTGTGTGTGTGTGTGTGTGTGTGTGTGTGTGTGTGTGTGTGTGTGTAAAAGTATTAATTTGTGGATTTTAATCTTTGTTGATGGGGGAATTGTTAATTGTAGGCTAAAATAGCAGTAGAAGCTCAGAATAAATATGAGAGAGAATTGATGCTACATGCTGCTGATGTTGAAGCTCTGCAAGCTGCCAAGGAACAGGTTTCAAAAATGGCATCAGTCCGTCAGCATTTGGAAGAAACAACTCAGAAGGCAGAGTCACAGTTGCTGGAATGTAAAGCATCTTGGGAAGAGAGAGAGAGAGCATTGAAGGTAACGGTGTAGGCTGCAGTGGAGGGTTTTGGAGAAATGAAAGGGTTTTTTGTGTTTGTTTTTTCCTGTATATTTGGGAAATCACTACAGTGGACCCTTCACTGGTAGGATGAAGTTTCCAAGAGTGTGTCTCGCTGTGAAGACCTAGAGAAACAAAACAGACTACTTCATGATCAAATCGAAAAATTAAGTGACAAGGTGGTCACTTCTATGAAGGAGGTTGTGCAAGCACCGTTAAATGTATCTCTCAATGAAGAAGGAAAATCTCAAGAACAAATTTTAGAAATTCTTAGGTAAGTCAACTACATTCTTAAAGTGGCTCAATAATAAGAAAGACACAAACACAGCACTGTACAACTCATTCAGTCTAAAGTGACCAAGAAGCCTAGTGCTCGTTGTTACATTAAATCAGTGGTTGTAAGGTTGAGTCTGATGGGAAGAACTTGAGCTGATTTTTTCTGAGTAACTAAAGACCAGCTATATGTGGTAATACAGGGCACATCTGTAATCCTAGCACCTAGAAAGCCTGGCTATTCCAGGACAGCCAGGGCTACCTAACAAGATCTCATTTCACAGAAGGAAAGGAAAACTAGATGTCTCATAAATCATATTCTTTTTCTCACTAACCCCAGCTGCTTCTCCCTCTCAAGTGTTGGGAATGATTATGGATGTGTATCATTGGGTACAACCTAAAGATAGTCTATTTTTAACTGTGTATTTACATATTATTATTGAGTGTTTATATGTGTGTGCATGTCGTGCACAAGTGCCTCCCTTACCCATTTTGCAGGCCCAGAATAACGTTTCTAATGGTACTACTATCTAAGCCCAAAAGCTAATCTGTCGTTACAATATGAAAGTGAATACTAAAGTGATTCATTTTGTCATCTTAATAATTCCTCAAGCTTTCCCAAGCTTTAGAACACAAATTTATAGTTTTCAAAAATGTTAACATGCCTTCTTGTAGATTTATTCGACGAGAAAAAGAAATTGCTGAAACTAGGTTTGAAGTGGCTCAGGTTGAGGGTCTGCGATATCGACAAAGAGTTGAACTTCTAGAACGGGAGTTGCAAGAACTTCAGGATAGCCTGAATGCAGAAAGGGAAAAGGTGCAGGTATGTATGTACATACACCAGGCTTAAAGACAGAACGCCACTTGCATGTTTCCACCATGATACACTAGTTTAGGATGAGCACTCATCCTAAACTTGGAAATTTAACATCTGCCCAGTGTGCCTAACTGTGTGGTGATTAGAGACTGTTGTAGCTGTCTGGTTTGGAATTGTGCTTCCATGAGATTAGCTCTGTATGCTGTGCATTACTTAGCTTCCCTGATCTTAAGTCTCCTTATCTGCAGATGAAAGTTAGGATTGAGATTGTGCACACGAATCATCTAGACTGTAGTGTACAGTACGTAAAATTCCAGCTTTCTAATCTTTTGCAGCTGCTATATATGAATACTTTGAGAGTTATTTTAAAATAAAATTCTGGAGTCATTCTAGAATAGATTGAAACTATTAAAGAATAATTTTTTCATCAAATAAGCAAAAAGAAAAGTGAAAAAGTAAGAAATAGAGAAAGGAAATAGAGAAAGGAGATGTCTGTAGTGAGCTCACCATTGTAATGTGACTCCAGCACTGCTGGCTCACAACCCACTGCTGAGTCCATGAGCTCACTAACTGAACTACACTAGAATAACATAGCCAAGTAGTCCGAGACTTCTGAGCAGGGTGAGGAAAGGGCCAGAAGCCAAGAGTGTTGGTTCTCTGTTGGCAGCATTTGTGGTCCTTTTTTCTTTAAGTCTCTTACATATATTTAAAGTCAATTGAAATTAACATGTCTCAGAAAAATAGCCTGAAAGCTTTCAAAGTTTCACTTAAAGCTGAAATTTAAATTCTCTATACTTCTTTTATTGGGGAGATTAGAGCTGGTAGGAAAAAGATGCATTTGAACATAGATGCTGGCTGTTGATCTATGTGTTTGTGACTGTCTGTTTCAGGTAACTGCAAAAACAATGGCACAACATGAAGAACTGATGAAGAAAACTGAAACAATGAATGTTGTTATGGAGACTAATAAGATGCTAAGGGAGGAAAAGGAAAGGCTGGAACAGAACCTACAACAAATGCAAGCCAAGGTTTGTTTGTGCCTTACCAGTTGAGAGCAGAAGCTCTGACTATTTGTGAAGATACAGGTGAACTTACCATTCATAATAAAAATACTTGGGACTCTTTTCAGGTGAGGAAACTGGAGTTAGACATTTTACCCTTACAAGAAGCCAATGCTGAGCTGAGTGAGAAAAGTGGCATGCTCCAGGCAGAAAAGAAGCTACTAGAAGAGGATGTCAAGCGTTGGAAAGCACGGAACCAGGTGAGTACAGCTAGCCATTGACTAACACAGAAATTCATATCAGTAATGTAAGAGTTAGAGATGTAAGATAGTTGGGAAACTAGTGAAAATTGCATTTACCATTAGAAGACTAATAGTTATACACACAAGTATATGGCATGTTAGAGCACACTTTTTTAAGGTTTTATTTAAAGTTCTTGTCATTCTAAGTAGCTAAGTGTCAGTTTTAGTTCTAAAATACATGTATGTGTGAAAATACATGTATATTTTATTGCAGCACTTTTAGAAAACGTGTTCACTGGGCCTTTGGGGATGAGGCCATATAATGTAGTGCATTTAGTGAGAAGTCTGCTTTGAAAATACTAGTTACATAGCATGTGACCTACATTTGAGTTTCTTAACTTCACTAGACTAGTTTTCTTCATTTGCAGAATGTGGCTATTAAAGCAGTTTTTGGTGACAGAAATTAAACTCAGTTTCTCTGATACTCAGAAGTGCTGTAGAATGGTAACCGTTTAGGGATAAAGAAATATTTTAGAATTTCACAGCACTTTTATTCTTCATTTTGCTCTTTGTAGACACACAATGAGAAAAGTCCTCAAAGAAAGTTAAGCTAACCAGAGCTATGAGCATTTTGTTATGTTGGCCTGACTTTGATGATTAGTGGAATAAGTTGCATTTAGAATGGTCTCACATGTTTAGACTATAAAACATGTATATTTCTTCATAAATGTTACTTCAGTGAAATCAGATCCGTTATAGCTATTCCAGTGAGATGGCTAATTGCCATCTGGCCTGAAGACCTAAACTTAGTCTTCAGAACCAATGTTAAGACAGTGAAAACTGACTTTCTCAAGTTGGCTTCTGACTTCTACATGTGTTTAATGGTATGTGTGTGCGCATGCACACACACAAGAACATACTAAATGTTAAAAGGAAAAAAAAGAAACAAGATTCATTGAAGTTCATTCACAGCTCTGAAAAAATGATAATTAATAAAATTTGATGTTTTCTTACCCGTCTATCTAGGCTAGATTTTGCTATCCTAATTAAAGCTTCAAACATACTGTTTTGATACTTAACACTTTGTATGCAAGACAGTTAAAGTGAAAAAACTAGATTTTTGACCACTTTATTAGCACTTTGTGTTTAGAAAACCTGACGGAGTATGCCCTTCTATTTTTCTAGCATCTAATAAATCAACAGAAAGATCCAGATACAGAAGAATATCGAAAGTTGCTTTCTGAAAAGGAAATTCACACTAAGAGAATTCAGCAGCTAAATGAAGAAGTTGGAAGACTTAAGGCTGAAATTGCAAGGTATTAGGAATAAAAGTTTTAAAATATATGTAATGCATGATTTTTTTTTTCCCTATGAGACAAGAGCTCACTATGTAGCTCAGACTATCCTAAGTCTATTCCATGTATAACCCAGGGTGGGCTTGAATTCAATATTCCCCTCCCAAGTGCTGAGATTACAGGTGTGTACCATACAGGCTTAAATGGAAATTTATGTTTATTCTCTTTCTATGATCCTGATGTGTTCCTGGTTAGTAGGAAGTGGTAAAGTCCTTCCCTGTGGCTCTTTGCCACTGTTTCTTTTGAGTCAGGGAACAAAACATTGAACTCTTTGTGTCCATATATCAGATCTTCTTCTAGAGTATTTAAAAGCTACATTTTCTAACAATTATAGTCAGTAACCTACAATTTATGTTTTTGTCTTTCTGTTAATAGCCTCTTTATGTAAATCTATAAAGCTCTTTGTTGTTGGTTTTTAATTGTGCTTATCCTGTCTCTTATAGCACACTTTATAGCTTATAAATCTCTGTCATATATTTTTTTCTTTATTCCAAACAGTATTTTGGCATGCTCAGTATGAGAGATACTATTTAAAAAAAAAAAAAAAGAAAAGAAAAAAGAAAGAAAGAATTCAAAAACCTTGAGTTTGCACTTGTTCAAAGTTGGAATTAGCTGCTCTTCTTTTAGGTTGTTCAGTTCATGACATGTACAGGAGAGCAAACTGCATAGAGCATCAACAGATGTGCATCAGGAAGCACATGCGATGAAAACTGTGTTGGCTTTAAGCCCCAGCTGACAAAGTTCCTCTCCCCTTATGGGAAACCTGGAGACTATCTGACCAACTGAGAACCCTTGGTCACACAGGCCTAGTGAGACTGAGTGCCATCACTTGAGGACTTTGTAACGTTGTTACTTGACCACTTAGTACTTCAGTGCTTCTTAACTTCAGAGTGGGTATTAGACCTGTGAAACAAGGTCTAATAAAAGGCCCAAATCCTAAAGTACATATCTTTGAGGTGGAGGTATTTTTAATTAGGAAACTATTATTAAAGCAGTACAATATAAAGTTTTAAACTGAAAATTTGCCAAACATTGTGTAATTATTTCTTTCAAGAAACATCTTCTCTCATTTTTTTTCAAAGATCAAATGCATCCTTGACTAACAACCAGAATTTAGTCCAGAGTCTGAAGGAAGATTTAAGTAAAGTACGATCTGAAAAGGAAAGCATTCAGAAAGATTTAGATGCCAAAATAATTGATATACAGGAAAAAGTCAAAACAATCACTCAAGTCAAGAAAATTGGACGCAGGTACAAGACTCAGTTTGAAGAACTTAAAGCACAGCAAAATAAGGTATTTTGAGGAAATGTGACTCCACCCCTAATTTTGAATGTCAATGGTTTTATCTAAACTCATGGAAGTACAGTGATGTCTTTATTTGGGGTCAGCTTACTGTTAACCCTTTTTTTTCTTTTTTCTTTTCTTGTTTTTGAGATAGAGTCTTTTTCTGTGTAGGGAAGGCTGGCCTGAACTCAGCTTGCTGCTGCCTTTGAGCGCTGGGGTTAAAGGCGGGCACCACCACCCCGGCCTGCTCATACTTCTAATACTGTTTCTTTGCAAAGCTCCTCTCAGAACTGTGTTCTGTATTAGTTACATTTTCTCATCCTTGTGGCCCAATATCATTGTATTCAGGAGCTACATGCATTGTTGCTGGGAAGGCATGACTTTGGAGAGACTGTGGCAAGAACGTGGGAGCATGTTCCTGCGTCAGGTAGACAAGGGGGAGTTCTAGCCCGTGTGGCTCTTCTCCTTCCTTCCCATGGTGCCCACTACAGGACAGGATGTATCTTCCCCATCTCCTTTAAGTCTTTCTGAAAAAGCCACCACAGATTCACCCTAGTTGGGCATATCAGTGTCTCTGGTGGGCATAAGTGTTTGTTACCATAATCCAGTTGACAGTCCAGAATTAACCATCACAGTGGATATGAACAAAGTGATATATTTTTTACAACAGATAGGTTTTATATCATTTTAAATAAGTTGTGTATGATAACTATCGTTGTTTTTTAATCTAATTTGTAAGCACTGTAGTGTGTTTTTCTTGGTGTAGAACTTTCTCAAGTGTGTCATTTTGCATATGTTATCATGTCACTCTTTTCCATCTGAATCGTCATGGGGGGGCGTTCTGTGTCAGAGTGCATTTACAAAGTGCCATCTCTAATGTCTACTTGTATGGATAACCATACCTCATTCCCTGATTCTGAACGCTGAAATTGTTCTGTAGAAATTCATTTTTGAGTGCTCTTATAAGTAATTTTGAACATTTAGGATTATCTGTAACTTGCAGCAATAGAATAAGTAAATAAAATGTGTTGTTATTACTGCACCCCATCTTAGGCCATGGAAACTTCCACTCAGTCTTCAGGAGACCATCAAGAACAGCACATCTCCGTCCAGGAAATGCAGGAGCTCAAAGATACCCTCAGCCAATCTGAAGCAAAGACAAAGTCACTTGAGGGTCAAGTAGAGAACCTGCAGAAGGTATGATTCTGAGGGCCGTGGAAGGCAAATGTTCCTAATTCTCCCTGTAAGCCTTGGGTTGTAGGTTTAAACACTGATGCTCCATTACCATGTAGAGCTTGTAAAAGTGTTCCAGTACTTTATAAAATACAAACTTTGAACTGACTTGAGTTACATGACACTTCTTTTTTTCCATAAAAAGACATTATCTGAAAAAGAGACAGAAGCAAGAAGTCTCCAGGAACAGACCGTGCAGCTTCAGTCTGAACTGTCCCGCCTTCGTCAGGACCTTCAGGATAGGACCACAAAGGAGGAGCAGCTCCGACAGCAGATGAATGAAAAGGATGAGAAAACATGGAAGGCCATCGCAGTGGCCAGGTCAAAAATTGCACAACTATCTGGTAATGTTGTGTACATGCCATAACTTAAATTGTACATTGAAACCTAGTTATGCAATACACACTTAAAATTAAATGTGAAAGAGAAGGCAATATTTTAAATTTATGTGTTTGAACTTGTTAGGTTTATTTAAGACAGAGAAGTTTTGGTGTTTTTATTTATTTTATATGTATAATTTTTTGCCTGCATAAACACACACACACACACACACACACACACACACACAAACCACATGTGTGCCTGGTATCCACACAGACCAAAAGAGAGTGTTACGTATCCTGAAACTGGAGTCATAGATAGTTGTAAGCCACGAGATAGGGGTTGGGAATTAAACTTGACCTCTAGATGAGCAGCAGGTACTCTTTAACTAAACCATCCATCTCACTAACCTCAGAAAACATAATTTTCAAATGGTGTGTCTGCTGGGCTTAGAAAGAACACTGGTAAAATTAGCTTGGAGTACTGTTCCTCTTTTGTGGCCATATGGAACAGTTCTACCTGTGACATTCTTCAAGTCCAGATTGCTGCAAAAAGCAGAGCCTGTTTTCTCACCAGCCTGCGGACTTTTCTGTACTTTTGGTGCAGTGCCTCTGTGGGCTTTCCTGGAGAGTAAGAACTGCAGTGCGTTCATGCGGCTCCCCGTTCTACAGCAGCTCACCCTGCTTTCACTGGCTGATTGTTTTTTATCGCTTTCTAAGATTATCTCACAGCAACTTTAAAAAAAAAATACTGTTTTGTTTTAGGATTTTTTCGGGGATGGGGGGTTGCTTTGAGACCAATTGTTTCTCTGTATAACAGCCTTGGCTGTTCTGGAAATTGCTTTGTAGACCAGGCTCCCACTCACAAGAGATATGCCTGCCTATGCCTCCTGGGTACTGGAACTAAAGGTGTGCACCACTACACCTGACTTCACTGGTCTATTTTTTTAATATATGTTATATAAATTGTATGATGTGAATGTATTGTAATTCCTAGTGATCAATAATATTCATATATAAGCACACTCCTGCTAAAGTTAATTCACATTAATTTAAATTTCTGTAGGATAATGTACATATCTTTATGCTGGAGTAAGTAATAAACAGGTATGTTTAGAGATTGGCTTACTGAGATATAGATAGTGTATCAAAACTAACTTAGCATAGGGCAGAATATACTACTAACTGTATATTCCATTTAATTGCATAATGTTTCTGATGTCTGATTATAATTATGTGTTTATTTTAGGTGTGAAAGATCAGTTAACTAAAGAAAATGAAGAGCTTAAACAAAGGAATGGAGCTTTAGATCAGCAGAAAGATGAACTCGACGTCCGAATGACTGCTCTTAAGTCCCAGTATGAAGGTCGGATTAGTCGCTTAGAGAGAGAGCTCAGAGAGCATCAAGAGAGACACCTTGAGCAGAGAGATGAGCCTCAGGAACCCACTAATAAGGTGACTGGCTCATTGCGTCTACATGGCAAACCACGTTTTATTTGGAAGTGCCTGGTTATTTAGGAGTCTGTTAGAATTTGGACTAAAATTTCAAATACACAAACAGTTGATAATAAATATATAAATAGTCTGACATCTTTGTTCAGTAGACGTTTGGGTGTAGTAAACATGGAAGTTAATACTTTTCCTCTTTATAGGCTCCAGAGCAGCAGAGACAGATCACACTGAAAAACACTCCAGCTTCTGGAGAAAGAGGAACGTGAGTTTTAGTTCTTTTATAGTCTGCCTTTAAAGTTCCAAAAAGCTCGTGGGATGTAGTTTTCAAATCTTATTTTCAATATGCTTTCATTTCTGCGTCTAAAGCTTTAGTGACCAGAAACACCTTGTGGCTTAGTTTGTGGTTAGTTTATAAGATAAGCTCCTACTTACTCCTTGTCATGGTCATGACAACTATAAAAGTCTAGGCTGGGATTGGAGAGATGATGGCTTACCAATTAAGAGCACGGGCTGCACTTCCAGACAACTTGGCTTCATTCCCAGCACCTATGTATCTCACAACCATCCATAACTCCCAGTTCCCAAGGATCCAGCACCCTCTGGCCTCTCTGGGCACCAGGCACACATGTGATGCCTAGGCATTCATGCAGACAAATGTCCATATACATAAATCATAAAATATTTTTAAAATGTAAGGTCTGGGTTGAAAATAACTCAGCATTTAGGTGCTTTTTTTATATTGCCAGATTATACCACTCTGGAACATACCCTACAGTTTTTAGTGCTTAAATTAAAACCTTTGTTAGTAAGTTTTATGATTTCATGGCTAAAAAATTGAAAGCTATATTCATTGTCTTTAAAACTACCTATTTTAAACCTACCAAGTAGTTCAAGGGATTATCAATGTAATTCTCACTGGGTTATTTTGGACTTTTCTTCCATTAAGTGCCAGCACATCAGACCCACCAACAGCCAATATCAAGCCAACTCCTGTTGTTTCTACTCCAAGTAAAGTGACAGCTGCCGCTATGGCTGGGAATAAGTCGACACCTAGGGCAAGTATCCGCCCAATGGTTACACCTGCAACTGTCACCAATCCAACCACTACCCCAACAGCAACTGTGATGCCTACTACACAGGTGGAATCACAGGAAGGTGAGTGAAATAACACATCTGATTGGCCGACTGCTTGTATAGATTTCTTTTGAGAGGATAGGAGCTGTAAGGATAAGTGTAGCTTATAAAGGTTAAATCAGATATCATGCATAGCAAAAGTAATTAATATTTGAATCATCTTAAGGACACTTGTGCTTGATTCTTCCCCCCGCCCCCAACTAGTCATTAAACTCAGGTAAGTGTTTTTTGACTAAACTATATTCTCAGCCCCGTTTTTTTGAGTCCAGGCTGGTCTTCAACTTATGATCCTTCTGCCTCATAGGCATGTGCCATCGTGGCTGCCCAAGATACATATTGTAAATACAGTAAATTTCTTCCTCTGCTGCTGTTCTTTTCTTTAGGCTAACAAAGAGGGAAAATATATTCCTAACATCCATCACTTTGCTTTCTGGAACAACATGTTCTCTTCTAATGACTAAGATACATTGCTATGAAATCCATTTTGAAAAAACATAGTATAAATTACTCTTTCAAACCAAATATCATTCTTTCACTGAAACTCCCTGCATTTCTTGATGCTTTCTCTACCCTGTTCCCATTGAATTGCAGTAATTCGGTCATTGCACTTGATTTTACATGGATCTTTTTAATCTACTAGATTGGGAATCAGAGAGTTGCATTTTTTTAGTTGTTCAGTCTCTTTCCTTAATGCTCAAGTAGATGTTCAATAAAATGTTTGCAAGATCTTAAACTGCTTTGACATGTTAGAATTGAGTAAATGTACAGTGTAGCTGACTGTTGGTGTTATACCCCTTTTATCTCATCAATCAGAACCAGAGGTAGGCAGGTAGGTATCTAGTTCAAGGCCAACCAAAATTCTATAGTAAGACCATGTCCCCAAACAATGTGTCTTAGAGTTTCTATTCCTCCACAAAACATCATGACCAAGAAGCACTTTGGGGAGGAAAGGGTTTATTTAGCTTACACTTCCACATTGCTGTTGATCACCAGAGGAAGTCAGGACTGGAACTCAAGCAGGTCAGGAAGTAGGAACTGATGCAGAGGCCATGGAGGGATGTTCCTTGCTGGCTTGCTTCCCCTGGCTTGCTCAGCCTGCTCTCTTATAGAACCTAAGACTTCCAGCCCAGGGATGGCACCACCCACTATGGACTGGGCCCTCCTAACCTGGATCACTAACTGAGAAAATGCCTTACAGCTGGATCTCATGAAGGCATTTCCTCAAGAGAGGCTCCCTTCTCTGTGATAACTCCAGCTTGTGTCAAGTTGGCACACAAAGCCAGCCAGTACACAGTGTATAATGTAAACACTCCAAAAATAAATATATGTCCTCCATTCAATAAAAGATTAACAAATAGATTACCAAACTAAACTCTTGTTTTTTAGGACTGAGAAAGTTTTTGTTTGGTTTTCGTGTGTGTTAGGATCAAACGTCACACATGTTGTGTAAGCACTGTACCATTCAGCTCTGAACCCATTTCCTGTTTTTATGGTATCATTATGATACCAGTTAAAAACAAAATTTCTTACCATGTTCAACTTCTTAATGTAATTATCTTGGACCAATAAATAACAACACTTTCAAATATGTATTTACCCACCAAATATTACATATCACTGTATTAGACACATAGGCAGTACAATACAGAATATATAACTTTTGCCCACATTATTTTTGTGTATTAAATGGTAAGACATATAGAAAAACCAGTTAATAAAATGTATGTCAAATAATAGGGTAAAATAACTCAGTTTTGGTAGATTAGACGGCATACTTACTAAATACTGTAATTATTTTCAGCTATGCAGTCAGAAGGGCCTGTGGAACATGTTCCAGTATTTGGAAGCACAAGTGGATCTGTTCGTTCTACTAGTCCTAATGTTCAGCCCTCCATTTCTCAGCCCATCCTAACTGTACAGCAGCAAACACAGGCTACTGCTTTTGTACAACCCACTCAACAGAGTCACCCTCAAATTGAGCCTGCAAATCAAGAGTTGTCCCCAAACATAGTTGAGGTGGTACAAAGTTCACCAGTGGAACGGCCATCTACTTCCACAGCAGTATTTGGCACGGGTACGATTTCATTTTAAAAATGTCTATTGTTTTACTTTATGTGTATGGATGCTCTGTCTGTGTATATTTGGGTGCTTTGTGTGAGCCTGGTGTCCACAGAGGTCAAAGGAGGGTATCTTGTCCCCTGGAACTGGAGTGACAGTTGTGAGCTCCCATGTGAGTACTGGGGACTGGTCCTGGGTCCTCTTGAAGAGCAGCCAGTGCTCTTAACTGGTTGTTTAAAGTGGCTAAGCCATCTTCTAGACTGGTAAGATTAATTTTTAAAATGAAGCTGCAGTAGACCTACCTATATACTTCAAATTCCTTAGATGCTGTACATCTTGACTATTGCCTGTAACAATTTGCTTTCTATCCAGTGTTACTGTGAAGAAAGCAAATATTTTTATTTAGTTTTAATCATATTAACCAATAGATACAAGAACAGTTTCAAATGTACATTTAATGGAGCCTTAAAAATTACATTTATTGTAATAATTTAAATTATTAGAAAATAACATTCATATTTACTGTTAGTTCAATTTCAGTTTTTATCATTAAGTAAAAGCCCCCCCCATCCCCCAGATATTTTGGGTTGTCTTTAAAGGGGAAAAATAGCCAGCATATTATATGTAACTTAATGTGAATCCTGAAAACTGAAGCTGTTCATATTATTTAGCATATACAGTATGATTTTTCTTTTAAGGAAATCTGGATTTGATAGAAAGTCCTATGTAAACTTTGTAAACAGCAGTTTATCAGATGTGTCATACAAGGTTCTAGTTTTAAGACTAGTCCTAATATTATCTTTGTCTAAATAAAGTGACCATGATCTGATTGTTGAGGTTTAAATTGTATGGTCTAAAAGTTTCAGCTACCCCCAGTTCCTCCTTGCCAAAGCGCACTCGGGAGGAGGAGGAGGACAGCACCATGGAAGCGGGAGACCAAGTCTCTGACGACACAGTGGAAATGCCTCTCCCAAAGAAGCTGAAGACGGTCACACCTGTGGGAACCGAGGTCTGTCACACTCCTTCTCTGTGTCACCATTGCATCAGCAGCACTAAGGGCCAGCTGTCAGTCATACTCAATGTCAAATTAAGTTTTGGGAGACTATCCTAAAATCCTGAACTATAGTTTTAACTTATAGCTAAGGTATTTTGCCATTACTACTTGTTTTATAGTCTTTGCATAGCTTTTCATGAATTCCTTCCCATTTAATAAAAGCAGAAGCAAATTGAATTCTGTTTTTGTAAGGAAGTTTAGTCATTGGCATTCTGCACATTGACATTACTTGCCGTATGTTTTGGTTAAGGCTAGCCAAAATTATATTCCTTTTCAACGATACACTGTAGTGAGTTAGGTTGTATAACAATATGTATGTATTCATTAATGCTCGTTGAAGAGCTATGCTATTTGAGTATGTTTATATAAACATTTGTGGCACAGCTTCATGGAATTGTAGACTTAACTTTTTAGAGAAACACTGGTAGAATGATAACGATTCATGTAGTTCACTGGTTCAATAAGAAATAACCTATTATGATTTAGGAAGAAGTTATGGCAGAAGAAAGTACTGATGGAGAGGTAGAAACCCAAGCCTATAATCAGGATTCTCAAGATTCCATTGGAGAAGTGAGTAAAGATATAACACTACCAAAATTAAATTGGTTTTAATAAATAGAGTTGGCTTTGACCTATTGAAACATTATTTGCATTTTTAAATTTGTTTTGCTTTTTGAGGCAAGTTTTTACCATGTAGCCTAGGCTCGCCTTAAATTCAGACAGCCCTGCCACAGTCTTTTAAGTGTTGGAATTGCAGGCTATACTATCATGTCTGACACTGTGTGCTTTAAAACAGATTCTTAATTTGTTTGTTTCTTTGATTTTATTGTTTGTTACTGTATATTGTTTTGTATTGATTGTTATTGTCATTCATAAATTTCTTAACTCATAGAGGTTACTGACTCATTTGAAAAAATTAGATTTACTGAGTACTTAAGCCAAATGCTACATTTTTAAATCAGTGTCAGAAATTTTTGTAAATACAAGTTTATTTTGATAGCAAGCAAAATGTGGAAAGTAATTATGCAAAAAAAAATATTTTAGTATCTAGCATATGCTGAGTATTGAGTATCCCTTGTCCAGTACCAACAGCATTTCATGCAGCCTTTGGAGCATTTGTCTAGAGACCCGCAGAGAGCACCGGTGGGAGTCACTGGCACTTGTTAATGTTGGTTTAGGCTGAAGGTCTTCTAAGGAGTTCAACCTTGAGCACTTCATGTGCTCAACACTTTGGGTGCCTTGGCTCATGTACTGAGCTGTCCTCCCAGCCTCCCCAGTTCTTGAGGATGCTCTGAGAAAGAACCTGATCTTTAGAGTGCTGAGCTTTGCTGTATGCCAGTCTTTACCACATTTAGACTGAAACATTTAACCATCTATAAATTACTTTTTATTTTTAATTTTTTATGTTTTTAATTAAAACATAATTATATCACTCTTCCCTTTCTTTAGCCCCTCCAACTCCTTCTATGTGCCCCCTCCCCTATCAAATTGATAACTTCTTCCCTGTTATTATTATTACATGTTATATATATATATGTGTGTGTGTGCAGACATGCATGCATGTACAAATACATAAATAAAACCTACTGGGTCCCATTTTCACTTTTTATGTGTCTATGGCTTCCAAGTTTTGTGTATACTGGACAGGTGGGCTCATCCCTGGAATAGACTAACCCTACCTCTCAGCTGTCATCACTTGCGTGTAGTTTCATTTCCCATAGGTGTGACCCTGTGAGATATTCTTTTATTTACTTACTTACTTGATTTATTGCTGTGTAGCCCTGCTCCATGACCCCCTCCCACCCCACCCCCACTCCTTTCAAGTGCTATGCAAGTGCTCGGGAAGTTTGAGGTTCTAGTTTTCGGGTTGAGGATAGTCAGCTTATGTGTATTGCAGTGTTTGAAAACATAATCAGTGTAATCGGGTAACATTAGTTTTTTGATTTATTTTTGATTTTAAGACAATAGAAATATTTTACTTTATTCATTATGTATCCAGATTATTTTTAGTTTGGGTAAAGGACTTTTTTAACTTTTAAAGGGAGTCACCCAGGGAGATTATACACCAATGGAAGACAGTGAAGAAACATCACAATCTCTACAAATCGATCTTGGACCACTTCAATCAGATCAGCAGACTACTTCCTCTCAAGATGGTCAAGGCAAAGGAGATGATGTAATTGTAATTGACAGTGATGATGAAGATGATGATGAAGAAAATGATGGAGAACATGAGGTGCGTTTAGTATTGAAAAGATCAAGTATTTATCAGCCTTCCTTCTGCTTCCCTTCCAGAGCTAGGGCTCAAAGCCAGTGCACTGTACATGTTGGCCTTGAGCTCTGGATCTTCTTACCTTTTAGCTGTGTGCTGCTTTCAACCGTAGTGCTTTAAGTCTTTGGTACATATCAAGAGGTGATTTCTCATTCCCAATCAGTTTTAGTGGATTATCAAATTCTTCTTTTAACAGATTAGTTCAGGAATGTAAGGTTGTATATTAGAAGTCAAAAGCCAATGGTGAGTAATCAGTTTTTAAGCATTTTGTTTACCTTGTTTGGGCAACATTATTTGGTTTCTTATTGGAGGTAGGTTCTTGGTCTATAGCCCAGGCTTGTTAGGAAGTCCCAAAAATCCTGCTTCGGTCTCTTGGATGCTGGGATTTCTGTTCCATTTAGGATTTGTTTTCAGATTTCGTCTTTAGTCTTAATAAAAAGTGGTTATATGAACCTCATGCTCTTGTTTCTGGAAATAAAAGAAGAAACAGGAGTTAGTAGTTGTTTTATTTGCTTGTTCCTCCTTTTGGCACCCTGTACCATTTCCAAAGTAATTAGGCCATCACCTATATCAGGTGAGTTTTAGGGAGAATTTGATATTTTTTTTACTTTGGGATTTGATTCCATATTAAATTTAGATTCTTTTGTCAAAAAACACATCTTTAAAACTAGTATGGTTTGATTTTATTCTTTAGTTTCACTTTGGATAGAAATAAAGTTAATCACTTGATGATTTGGTAGACTATTACTTTTGCACAATTTTATGGAAACAGTTCAGAATCAATCACTGTTTCATTCTTTGAAATGTTATAGTTTTTTTTTTCTTTGCTGTGGAATCGTCAAAACTCTTGAAACACTCCTGTGTGCTAGTCAATAATAAGTCACTTAAAGGAGAGTTAAGATGTGCAAAAGGAGTGGGTGTGCACTTTATTCACACTCAGGCATTTTCTTGTAGGATTATGAAGAAGATGAAGATGATGATGATGATGAAGAAGATGACACGGGGATGGGAGATGAGGGTGAAGATAGTAATGAAGGAACTGGTAGTGCAGATGGTAATGATGGCTATGAAGCTGATGATGCTGAGGTAACTGCTTAGAGTTGGGACTGTCCACTTAAGAGCTGTGCTTACAAAGCTTGCTGTTTTCCTGTCATATAGAAAAGCTTGTGTTACCAGGAAAATAAAAGTCTTCATACCGTTGGAGTTTTGTTTGTTTGGCCTGCTTGGTTTGGTTTTCCTCTGGTTTGTTTGCTTTTAATCATTTGGTGTGGCTTTTTTGTAACCTAGTCATGACATTTGCTTCAGTCATTACATTTTGTTCTTAGGGTGGTGATGGGACTGATCCAGGTACAGAAACAGAAGAAAGTATGGGTGGAGCTGAAAGTAATCAGAGAGCTGCTGATTCTCAAAACAGTGGTAAGAACATTAGTCTCTCAGTAGAGTAGTCTGATAATATTTTTTAAACTAGAGTTATATTTCTGATGTTGTACAACTCTAATAAAGTAGTAACAGGACGGGGTGTTACTAAGTTTTCTGCCCTCCTGATGTGGCCCATAAAATGCCATTATACTATCTGTCTACCTCATTGAACTATTGTAAAAGTCAAATATCTTGGACTCTGTAATGTAGCACAAAGCCATTTGGGATAATTAAAGCAGAGATGGGTAGCAGCTCACAGCTAGAAGAGGTCGGTCGAACTAAAACCATGTTTTAAAATTTGTGTGTAGATGTGTCTTTCTTTAGATACTGTCACTGAAAGTTTTTTAGGAAAAGATATTCTTAGCCATTTTCCCCAAATAATACACAACAAATGTTCTGTAAGACTTCTTTTGGAGGGGAGTGGATATTTTTGTAGTCAAGCAAAATTAAGTCTAGTAGTCTAAATAAAACTAAGGTTAGAGTGGTCCATTTTCAAGTTTTTACAGGGCTGGAGAAATGGTTCTGTATTTAAGAGCACTTGGCTGCTCTTGAAAAGGAACCAGATTAAGATCCCAGCACTCACGTGGAGACCTACAGCAATTCCACTTCCAGGTGATCTGGCATCTTCTTACAGCCCCTGTGGACACCAGGCATGCATATAGTAGTACACAGGCATACATGCAGGCAAAAATCTCAAACACATGAAATAAAAATAATTTCTTTTTGTTAAGGTACTACTCTTATGACTATTTTTATTTGTCCCAAATTCTTAAACTAAATTTAAGTTAGTAATTTAGAATATAGAAAAGTGTTTTAAATACCAGCTGTCAGGATGAGGTTCTGATTCTCTGGTATCTACATTTCATAGTGGAAGACAACAGAAGATCTCGACATCTGAGTAGCAATTGGACTTTGAAGTTTGGGAGAACCAAAATATAAAAATATTATTAGTGAGGCTTTTCCTTAGTCACCTTTATTGATTGACATGCTGTTTCTCTAGAAAGAGTTAAGTCGTTTGTACACTGATTAAGAATAATATTGGACCAGAGAGATAACTCAATGGGTAAGAGCACGGGTTGATCTTAGTAGGCCTGAGTTTGGTTTCTATATTAGGTGGTATATAGCCACCTGTAACACATGCTCCAGGGGATCCACTCTCTTCCAGCTTCCACAGGCACACAGGCACACAGGCATATATAAGCACACTTAAACATTAAGAAAAAAGAACATAAGCCAAAATGCAGGAAATGGTTGCCTGATCACATGTTGGGCAAAGTGCTTACATCCATTGTTTGAGTCTTGAAGGGAGAGTACTTACTTACTTGCTGGTTTGTTAACATCCAGAGTGAGACAGAGGTATGTGTCTGTCTATATATAATCCCAGTACTTGGCAGGTAGGAGGAGCTGGAGTTCAAGGCCAGCCTACTACATAGCAGGTTTGAAAAGAGCCAGGACTGACTCTGTGAGATCCTGTCTCAAACTGACAAGGAAAACAAATTGGAGGTTAAGGCTGTGTATTTTCATAGTCTGGGCTTGGTTTCCAAACTGAAGCCTTTCTTCCATAGGTGAAGGAAATACAAGTGCAACAGAGTCTTCATTCTCTCAGGAGGTTGCTAGAGAACAGCAGCCCACGTCAGCATCTGAGAGACAGGCCCCACAAGCACCACAGTCACCAAGGCGCCCACCACATCCTCTTCCCCCACGCCTGACCATTCACGCCCCACCTCAGGAGCTGGGACCACCAGTTCAGGTACTAAAAGAGCCTAGCTTCTGAATATGGCACCTTGTAAAATCTATCTTTTCCATTACATGGTCTGTCCTTCCTTCCTTCTTTCCTTTCCTTCCTTTCTTCTTTCTAAATATTAGAAGAATTTTTAATATTTTGGCATGTTGTAAGATATTACTTTTAATCGAAACTAATCTCCGGTTTCTAAATGTAAATGACTTGGCATTTGAAAACACAACTTGCTAAAAGTTGTATAGTAAAGTGATTATAGTCATAGCAAATAAAATGCTACTTGCTATTATAGGCTTATAATTTCCTTTTTTTTAAATTCGATTATTTTCTTTATTTACATTTCAAGTGATAGCTCCTTTCCTGGTTTCCCCTCTGGGGAAAAAAAAACAAAAAACAAAAAAACCCTGTTCTCTCCCCTCCCTGCTCACCAACCCACCCTCTCCTGCTTCCTGGCCCTGGCATTCCCCTACACTAGGGCATAGAACCTTCACAGGACCAAGGGCCTTTCCTCCCATTGATGACTGACTAGGCCATCCTTTGCTACGTATGCAGCTGGAGCCATGACTCCCACCATGTGTACTCTTTGGTTGGTGGGAGCTCTGGGGGTCCTTAAGTTAGTTCATATTGTTATGGCTTAAAATTTCTTAAATTTTATTTAATGTAAAATGTATTTTGCTAGATTAATAACATTTGTTTTGACCATTTCTTACTTAAGGTTCATAGATCTTTTATTATTATTCTACCTAACCTTTTTTTCACATTTATTATCAAATATTTTTACTTAAGTTAATTAATGACCCTATGTATTCAGCGTGGAGTAAGTTCATTAATCTATCTTGGTTCTTACTCCTGACATGGTAAGTGTATTGAGAACCAACTATTATGTATTTAATAATAAAAGTAGTAGAAATTACTTGATATTTGAAAATACAAAGTCTAAAGGACCCATGTATAGGGTCACTAAGAAGTCAGTTGCTATGTAAACTACAATGGAAAACATCACTTGTTAGTGTTCTCAGTCAAGGAGATAGAATCTAAATATATGTACATGCTTGAATTAAGTATTATCGTGCCTTTTAGTTTATAAATATCTTCATTAATGTAATTTAAACTTTCCACCAATATTTATAATAGACAATAGCAATTTAGAAATATCCTGTTAATTAAAAATCTTTGAAAATTAGTTATTTCATTACAAAATTAATAAACTGTATCTTTGGTGTTTGTTTTGTTGCCTAATTCTTTAAAGCAAATTTAATTCTTTTTCCAACATAGAGAATTCAGATGACCCGGAGGCAGTCTGTAGGGCGTGGTCTTCAGTTGACTCCAGGAATAGGTGGCATGGTTAGTATCTACCCGTCATGTGCATGTAATTCACATAGATGTGGTTGGGCCTGTTAAATGCTGTGTTCTGTCTATGTTTCAGCAACAACACTTCTTTGATGACGAAGACAGAACCGTTCCAAGTACCCCAACTCTTGTGGTCCCACATCGCACTGATGGCTTTGCTGAAGCAATCCAGTAAGTTGATGTAATGAGAATGTCTGCTGACACATGCGCAGAGTCCCACCCTACTTGTCCATTAATCTGCACATGTAGTAGGAGGGTCTTGGAAAGTAGTGTTGAGGGAACTATAGGATGAATAAAATATACCTTCTTCTAAGGAGACAGTACTATAGTGCTTAAGAATGTGGCTCCTGCAGTCAGTGCTTCCTCACAGGAGCAGGCTCCTTGCTGTCCCTTCTTTTGAGTAACCTCATTTTACTGATAATACAGTTTGTGCTTACATGTTCAGATACTGCCTGATACATATAAGTACATGCTGTATTGGTGCTGGGGGAGATGTTGGTGATCATGATAGGTGGTTTATTGTAGGAGCTCAGAGTATGAGTAACCAGCTGTAATGCCACAGGCTAGGAGCGTGACTGTAACTGGTGATCTTCATTAAGTCAAATGAAGTGACTCCAACAACTAATAAGTGAGCACACTTATCTTACACTTCCTAATGATTACTTAGAATTTCTGTGTGTTATTTAATCCTTATAACTCTGAAGATAGATGCTGTTGTTGCCTATGTAGGCCTCCTCAATATATTCCACTCTACTGATCCTAATGTCACCAATTTAAGCAACCAGTTTTCCAACATGAATCTTTTATGAAAAAATACAGAGTTTTTCATAAAACCTCTTGATAGTTGGAGCCAAATAAACAGCCTGGACATTAGAGGCATAGTTCAGGAGTGCTCAGGGTTCTGTTTGAAAGTCAACCTGAAGGAAAAGGCTTCAGCTAAAAGTATACTTTTGAGTGGAAATGAAAATTAACTCAGGTAATAACAGAGATGTAATCAATAAGCACGCATGATTATGGGTGGCTAAGAACATGAGAGAGAGGAGTGGTCAGATACGGGAGGCTGGGTTTATGTTGTAAGTGGGCATTGGGATACATGGTGTTACTGTAAGGGTACAGGAGAGAACACTTAATCTACTCATCTAGTGCGAGGATTTTTCTAAATCTTAAGAGTTAGATTTTGAACTTAGAATAGGCTACAGTAACTTATTTTGTATTACTAAACAGTGAAAACTGAAATCTTAAAAAAAAAAAAAAAAAAACCTTCTGACAGGCAGTGATGGCGCACGCCTTTAATCCCGGCACTTGGGAGGCAGAGAGGAAGGCGGATTTTCTGAGTTCGAGGACACCCAGGGCTACAGAGTGAGTTCCAGGACAGCCAGGGCTACACAGAGAAACCTTGTCTCTAAAAACAAAAAAACAAAACAAAACAAAACCTTTTGTTGTTAGGCTTCCTGTTACATATGTCTGTTTCAAACCAGTTGGAAAAAAAATCAGCATAATTCAGGGAAGCTAAAAGTTAAATAAATTATAAGTTATTCATATTGCTAAATTTATTGACAATATCTTTGCAAAAAACCCTTTATTGACGCATTTTCTTCATGGTTTCCCTCCCTGTTTATTGATGGGTTTTTGTGTGTGTGTGTGTGTGTGTGTGTGTGTGTGTGTGTGTGTGTGTGTTTTAAACATTTTCCTCTTATGGTTTAAACAGGTAGCATTAAATTTCTCATCAAGTTAATTTCTGTCCATTTAGTTCCCCACAGGTTGCCGGTGTTCCTAGGTTCCGGTTCGGGCCACCTGAGGACATGCCACAGACAGGCTCCAGTCACTCTGACCTTGGCCAGCTGGCTTCTCAAGGAGGTAAAACAGCCAAAGCCAGAGGTCTCTCACGTGTGTGTGCTGGGTAGACAGCATGCTCTGATTTTCTTCAGCTGCTATCAATATAACCGCTGTCCTGATTTATAAAGTTACTCACATGACATTGCCTTTTCTTTAAAGATTTATTTATGTGAGTACAGTGTAGCTGTCTTCAGACACACCAGAAGAGGGTGTCGGATCTCATTATAGATGGTTGTGAGCCACCATGTGGTTGCTGGGATTTGAACTTGGGGCCTTTGGAAGAGCAGTCGGTGCTCTTACCCGCTGAGCCATGTCTCCAGCCCCTGCATTGCCCTTTTCTAATAAATACTTCTTCAGCAGGGTTCTAGTTCCTTTAACCTAAAGACTAATTTTTATATTTCTGTATTGTATTTAATTGGCTTGCTTACCGTTTTATACAAGTAGTCCATTATTGTGACAGGGAGCATGGTGGCAGGCAGACATGGCCCTGGAAAAGTAGCTGAGAGCTTTGCATCCTATTCTGCAAGGGAGTCAGGGACACTGGGCTTGGCATGTGCTTTTGAAACCTCAAAGCCCAGCCCCAGTCACACACCTCACAAGGTCACACCTTGTCCCCACTCCTAATCCTTCCAGAACAGTTCAACTAACTGCAGTCCACCCACTCAAACATAGGAACCTCTGGGGACCAGTCTCATTCAAACCTTTATATAATGTATGCTCAACCAATAAATACTGCTAGGAAATGCTAGCTACTTTCAAATTTAGAAATACAGTGTATTTTTTGCTTGCAATTTGAGAATTGTGGCATACCTAGTTAAATGTCTAATTAGACTTTCCCTAGCAACATTCATTTTAAAAATAAAGTTTGAGATATAAAATTAAATAGTAGTAGTAGATGATACCTGTATGTGAATTATGCTATTTGTGGAAGTAATTACCATTTAGTCCACAGGTGAAATTTGGTTTATTTCTGGGAAACTAGCATTTTGCAAGTGAATACAGAAGGCTAATAAGCCACTACTAACTTGCTTTGTAACCATAGGGGAAGTTTAATTAAGTTTCCCTAGCAGAAAGGGTTAATAACCTTGGCAGTTAAGTGAGGAATAGATTTCGACATAGTACTAGTTCATATTTGGATATTCCATAAAATTAGCAATTATTTAGGGGTGCTTTAATTAGTGTTAAAGAATTTTAAAAATATGTTGGATATGTATTGAGGAACTTGATTTTTGCTTGATGGAGCAACTACATTATGAGCGTCAAGAAAATTGTACACCTTGTACTAATTCTTTTCTTTGGTGTTTCTATGTTCTTTCATCATTCACTGATACTTAAATTTTTCTCTAGGTTTGGGAATGTATGAAACACCCCTCTTTCTGGCTCATGAGGAAGAGTCTGGTGGCCGCAGCGTTCCCACTACGCCTCTCCAAGTAGCAGCCCCAGGTGAGTACCAGACTGGTGAGGACATTTTGTGTTATTGGTGACATAGAACACCCTGAAACCTATTCTGCTTCAGAATTAACGAACCACAAAGGTAAAGTTATTTGTTCTTCTTTTTAAGTGACTGTGTTTACTGAGAGTACCACCTCTGATGCTTCAGAACATGCCTCTCAGTCTGTTCCAATGGTGACAACGTCTACGAGCACTTTATCCACGACAAATGAAACAGCAGCAGGTGATGACGGAGATGAAGTATTTGTAGAGGCGGAATCTGAAGGGTACGATTTTATTGTGTAGTTTTTGTTTGCTTGCTGTAGGTTCATTGTGTTCTCATACTTGTTTGATTTAGCAAGCGAATACATCCAAATCTGTTTTCAGTGCTATCCTGCCCCATGGAAAAGCCAAAGCATACATTTGGAAAAGCTACCTTGCATTCAGAACTAACCAGCTTCAGAATTTAGAGTTACTGTGAGAGAGGCAGTTTCAAAGAACATTATTGAAAATTTTGTTTTATAAGGAAACAGAAATAATTTGCTAGAAGAAGCCCAAAGGCATTGGTTTTGTAAAGTTAAGTCTCAAACTTGGGATCTTAGTTCTTATAAACTAAGAAGTTTGTACTGTTTAGTGGTGGATTTAGTACAGAATTTCTGCTCAGAGCTGAAGGACTTGATTTGACAGTGCTTCATAAGTGAGGTCTCCTAGGATATAATGGGTAAAGGTGGGTCTGTTTGTATTCTGTAACATCAGTGTTTAATTGAGGGAGGTTACAAGTCCCAGTGAGAATGCTAGCTGTTACTCATTGTATACATATTTTCAGGTCACTTTGCATTTGTCCTTCTAACCCACACACTGTTCCTAAAATGTATCACTACCCATCATAGACGTTCAGAGCATGTTAACAACCGTGTGCTTAGACGATTTACTGGTAACCAGCTCAGTGTTCAATTAAAAGCCTGAACCTGAGCCCCATGCTGTTTACATGTCCCCATCTTGCAGCCTTGGGTCTCAGATAAGTCGGAACCAGGAACTGCGCTAATGCTTGCAGATGATTAAAAGAAGGTCAGGCCAGATTCAGATTTTTTAGGAGAAAGATGAAAATACAGCCACCGAACTAGGAACTCTGGCACCTGTAGCTTTAGGTCTGGGTTGGTACTCAGGGTGACTGACGGATCTGCTGTTACTAGTATGTTTGGGAGTTTATCAAAGTCTAACATTCCTGTGAGTGTCAAGATCATAAACATGCTTGTCAAATGGAAAAAGAAGGGCTGTTGAAACAGAAACAGTAGTAAAACAAAAGGTAAAATTGGCGAGCAGCCTCGTAAGAAAGGGCGTGAAGGAAAAACAGTCATCTCGTCCTCCCCTGCTCCAGCTGACAACTGTAACTGAGTCTAATTCTTAGGTAAACTAGAACTCTCACAGCACTTATAAAATAAGTCAGAAATAACTTAGGAATATTTAAAATAAATTCTAGAATCAGTTTTACGTTTTTCTAATCAATATTTATTTCTTAGTGTTAGTTCAGAGGCAGGCCTAGAAATTGACAGCCAGCAGGAAGAGGAGCCTGTCCAAGCACCTGATGAGTCAGACCTTCCCTCAACCAGCCAAGATCCCCCGTCCAGCTCCTCTGTAGGTAAGTGCTGTTCCATGCCGCCTTGTTCCTTGCCCTTGTCTGTCCAGGTGCTTACCAGGGAGGGCACTCTCAAGTCCATACTGATCACTTTTTTTTTTTTTTTGGAGACAGGGTCTTTCTGTGTAGCCCCAGCTGCCCTGGAACTCACTCTGTAGACCAGGCTGGCCTCGAACTCAGAAATCCGCCTGCCTCTGCCTCCCAAGTGCTGGGTCTAAAGGTGTGCACCACCAGTACCTGGCACTTAAAGGGGATATTTTATCATGAAAAGGAACTTGGTTTGTGTTTACATTATTATTACACACATACTCTGGCACTGGTAATCAGGACCTCGTAGAAGGTGGGTCCACACCTAAAGAAGAATTCACTTATATTTTGTCTAAATAAATGGTGTCAGCACAGACCCTGAAAATACTTGGGTCTCTCCAATGTGCTGCTTCTCGTCTGGTTTCTTCTCAGATCGTGTGAATTGTTCACCTTTGTAAAGGTGCTACTTGAATTGGTGAGATGCTTGTACTGGGAAGGAGTCTAAAGAGTACTCCCCCCCACCCCGTGTTTCCTTCCGTTTGAACCAGAACAGATTTGACCTGGAGGGTTAAAAGATGGGACTCCATTCTCAAAACCATGTTTGAAATTTACTAATGTAAAGAGTCACCTTCTAGTTCTTAATTCAACTTTTTGAAAAGACATCTTTCCTATAATAAAAGCAACTTTTTTTTATTCTAATACCAACATCTATTAAGTACTGAACATTATATATAGACTATTCTCAAGCCTTTGATTCTGACAGAAACACAGTTTGGTAGGAATCCATTCCCATATTTTAAGTTTGTAACTAAAACATTGAAAGGTTAAATAACTCTTAAAGGTCATGTGGCTCATAAACTTCATGCTAGCATGCCAGGTTGGCTCTAGAAACTCTGCTCAGTAAAATTTTATGTGAGGCTAGGCAGTGCACCTTCAGTTCCACTCTGATCATTATCATTTTCCTTTATGGTGCTTATTCCAAAATTTCTATAGAGCATTCATATGTTATAATAGACTTCCTTTGTTACATTTTATAGTCACATAGCTATGCTGTCCCAAAATGTCTTCCTGTTCCTCTTCTTTGCTTTTCTATAGCGTGTCAATCAGTTGGTGAGCATCTCCAGGTTTAGCTCCCACATCTATATTTCAACAGCTAGCTTCTTTACATAACCATATTCCATACTGAACCTTAAAGTCAGAACTACAAATAATATACGTAAATTGTAGCTCTCAGCTTTATGTACAAAAGGATCAGAAATTATAGGTATGATAATTATTAGTCCTATTGATATTCTCCGAGAATTGTCTGTCCTCTGTACTAGAATTAATACCAGTTACTAAGCATTCCCTTGAGTGGGAAAATGTGATTGGTTGTTCCTAGGAAATAGAATGTCTTTACATTAATTTAATTATGGGTGACACTGTACCTCTGACTGGGTACTCATTCAGCAAATTTGAATGTCTAACATAACGGAATTTCATAGAAAGCATGTCCAAGAAAATGATATTTAGAAAAGGATTAAAGCTGTATGGTTTATATAAAGTACCATAAGCCGATAGGATGTGCTTGAGACGTTCAAAGTCAGCAAGATATGTGACTGGGGCAGAGTGAGGAGTGAGATTCAAGAGTGTATGAGAAGAGTGATGAAGGAAAATCACCTAGAGTGATTTTTGTTCATCATAGTTGCTTTGAGTTTCATGGAAATAGAAAACAATTGAAATTCTCCACATAGAATAATGACGTGACACTGCATTTGGTTTGGCCATGGTGTATAAGAGCCTAAAATTCATGACCAAATTTGGAAGCTGTTGCCAAACAGAACAAAGACAATGAGATGTATGACTGTGTCAAGTTTACTTAAATTTGAACTGGCAGGATTTACTAATGTTACATTTGAAGTATTAGACAAAGCTATGGGTCAGATATGTTACAATATTTTGTCTTCTCAGGGACCTGATTCTTCATTATCATGATTATTCCCTTGTCTCTGGCACCATGTGTATACCTGAGGCGTTACCTTAAATAAAAACCTCCTAAACTAGACAAGTAATTGAACAACTAAACTCAAAATTTTTCTCCAAATAAATTTTTGAGATGTTCTTATATACTACTTTTTTTTGTGAGTGAGCTTGTGTAATTGCTTAGCTTCCTTTGCTCTTAGAAGCAGATTTGAGTGTGGAAAACAAAGGTACGTCTGTATTTGTCTGTGTGTTGATTTAGTAATTGTAGCTGCTTTCCTGGCTTTTTTGGTTTGGTTTGGTTTTTTGTTTTTTCGAGACAGGGTTTCTCTCTGTATAGCCCTGGCTGTCCTGGAACTCATTCTATAGACCAGACTGGCCTTGAACTCAGAAATTCGACTGCCTCTGCCTCCCAAGTGCTGGGACTAAAGGCGTGCGCCACCACTGCCCAGCTTTTTTTCTTTTTTTTTTTTCCTGGCTTTTTTAACTTGCTTTCCTTATGTCTTGATGCTTTCTTTAGATACCAGTAGTAGTCAGCCGAAGCCTTTCAGACGAGTAAGACTTCAGACGACTTTGAGACAGGGTGTTCGTGGTCGTCAGTTTAACCGACAAAGAGGTAAGTTTCTGACACTCTGTTTACTTGATGTGTGGGATAATAGCATGTGTATCAAGCTTCTAAGATAAATCTAAGGATGATTTATAATTGCATATTGATCGTGTGACACTTAACCAGAAAGCTTCTTCTAGGCAGTTTGTCATAGTTACAAAATGAATATGTTCTTAAAATTGGTATATTGTATTTCATTAGATCAAAAAAAGAAAGAAAGAAAGATTTGGAAAATCAAGTGTTAGCATGCTGTGCATTCATAGTAACTCTACCTATATTCTTACTGTGTTAAATATTTTTTTTTTCTGCAATGAAAGTTTTGTGGCTATTGTAGCTAGTTAAGAAATAGAAGATTTTAGTATTTTCACATTCTCCAAAATAACTCATTAGACTGTATTAACATCTTAAA
This sequence comes from Montemys delectorum, assembly GCA_019843815.1. Classification (NCBI taxonomy): domain Eukaryota; kingdom Metazoa; phylum Chordata; class Mammalia; order Rodentia; family Muridae; genus Montemys; species Montemys delectorum. The sequence goes on along the minus strand of JADRCD010209675.1, from coordinate 26,915 downwards.
TCTAGGAACCCATTTTTAATAATTACCAATCAACATGGAGAATATCTTTTTATATCCATATCTTAGATATTTCTACTGAACATGAATTTTATTATTTCCTTCTACAGGTATAAGCCATGCAATGGGAGGAAGAGGAGGAATAAATAGAGGGAATATTAATTAAGTGATCTATAAACTATGACACTTGTGAATAAGATTGGCGAATCTGTTTTAATATAATGATTGTCAAGTTGAGAAGTGTTTTGTATTTAAATAGGTATGCTCATTTCAACATTCTTTATTAATAAAATGGATTTCGATGTCAAAAGGCATTACTGTTTTCTTCATTTCATTTCGATGACTGTTCTTTTGCCAATCAGCTCACGGACAGTTGTACCAGATTTTGGAGAGGGTTTGCCCTGAGCGAGTGGTTATTGCTCTTGCTGTTCTAGTAGGCACATCAATATTATAGTATTGATCTAAATAAAAGAGAAAACAGCCTCTTAATTAAAAAGAAAGTAAAACATTTAAGTCTGTATTGAGTACTGTATTCAAAGTCAGTATCATTTCAATATCAAAAGTGAATTTCATTAACTTTCTGACAAAAAAATAATTTGAGTGATGGAATGAATGATCTTTCAGCACCTAATTTCAGGTAATATTAGGTTCAACTCTTCCTTTTTGAAATAAATATTTAAAAAATAGTTAATTTAAAAGATGACTCATTTTGACCAACCATTTTAAAAATATATTTCTTAGGAATTCATATTATAGAATCATGGGCAGAATAATTTAGATAACTGGTCTTTGCAAAGTTAAGTATCCTGGGCAGTAAACTTTACTTAATAAAACTGGGTTCCACGAATGTCTTGAACACCTTGTAGACTGTAATAATACATGCTGTCTTAAGAGTCACTTGTAATAGCAACAAATACGGTTTCACTATACTTGTTTTTCCTAGAGTCCTAACAATGCAGTAGAACTGGTCTGCACTCCTTCCAGTTAAATAAAATTAGTGCAGCAGTCTCTCCCTTCATTGCACACTTGCTGTTTTCACTTAAATTACATTTGTGCTTCCTCAGGTGAGATCAACTTGAAGTTCACAAAAATGTCTAATTAACTTACCTTTGGAAAAAGCGTAGTAGTCATAGCCATCGGGTTTTCTAATGTTAGGCAGTGTTATTGCTGAAGTGACAACATTTGGAAACCCTCTCCACAGTGTGCTCACTTTGACTTCATTGTGGAGGAAACCTGCAGGCAGAATTTTTAATAAAACATTTGAAAGAGTTTACAGCCTTAGTGCTAAACAAACCTAGATTTTGAGTTTGTTCTCTGCCATGGCATTACACCTCACTTTTAGGGCTGGCTTGAGGGATACAGCTTTGTATACAGTGCTTGTTGTTTGCTATAATTAACAGGTTAATTATAACCTACTTGAATAACTACTTTCGTTTCCAAAAAAGGATTGATCTTGGTTATTACTCAGTAAGGCAAATGGATTTGTTTTACATCAGTAAGCCTAAATGGTTAGTACTTTTATGGCCAATATTTATATGTAATAAGAGTGACTTCATAAGAAATTATTAATCTTTATGGTCAGCATTCTTGACGTGGTGAAAATTACCTTTGTCTTGGTAAGAGACTCTGATGGGCAGCGAGTAATGGATCCTGAAGGTGTGTGTCTGGAAAGGTCCAACCGCACGCTCAAAGCGGCGCCTCCTGACCTGTGCTGCCTCCCCGTACACTGAGTAGTTGATGGTAGGCTGCCGCCTTGTGCACTTCTTCATGGGCTCCTGTTTATAAGTGTACTGCTGAATGTTGCCACCTATTACACAGTAGGAAAGGCACAACAAACAACTCATGGTGATCCACCCAGAAAGGAATGCGTTAGGGTTGCCTCTACATTTTTTTTTTTTTTTTTTTTTTTTGGTTCTTCACAAATATATGTTTAATGGTGGCTATTGTTAATGCTGTTCTTGAAATATAGTAATAACTAAGACCTAGAATATATGTTGAACAAATGAATCCAACAAATTGCATTCTTTATATTAGTGATCTGAAAGTCCAGATGATTGATGGTTCATATTGCAGGAGATCTCAATACTTCTTATGGCCTGAAAAAATATTTATTCATTAAAGCTATTTTATTCTTGCCATTAAGAATACTTTTTGATAGTAAACCTAGCAAATAAAAAGAAAAGACTCGTTAAAGAACAGTGTCACATTGACAATTGTATAATACATACCTCTCTTGAAAAAGTATACAGATTCAGGCCTGTCCTTGTACTTGGCTATTGAAAGAGCAGCCACTATCTTCCCTGTTAGTCCTCCAAAGCCTTTGACAATTTGCTTAGGATACCCAGCATCTACTACATCGTTGGTGAAGCGCCAGTACTGAGAATCCTGGTGGTTATAGAGGAGAAAATGGTGTTAAAGGTTTTGTAGGCGTGTTTCTGGAATCATTCTCAGATTTAAGTGAAGAGAGAACACAATAAATTGGTTGAATTTGAATAAGCATATCATAAAAGTATCAGATTGTCCTTTTTCAGGAGAACAGTGTATCATTTCAGAGTTGAAGGTTAGGATGATGTTAGGACAAGGTGCAACTGCATTGTTTCCTCCTAGCCAGTATTTGTGTTACCTTAAAGAAGAACGTTTTCCCTTCACAGTTACATCGAGTAAAAACAGTGTCAATAGGAGAGGGAACACCCCAGACTTCAGTGATTCTGCGTGCGGGAGATGGCGGTCTGAGTGGGTTCAGCATCCAGAAATAATGACCTAAAAATTAAAGAGACTTGTCAATCTGCAGTCTAAGGTCTAAACTATGTCCCCCACAGAAAAGGAAAAGAAATGTGATGGTTATAAAGAAAAATGGAGTCACTGTGTTAAGAAGTGCCTGGATGAGCTGGGCGGTGGTGGTACACACCTTCCAGCACTTGGGAGGCAGAGGCAGGTGGATCTCTGAGTTCGAGGCTAGCCTGGTCTACCGAGTGAGTTCCAGGACAGCAAGGGCTACACAGGGAAACCCTGCTTCCAGGAAAAAAAAAAAAAAGAAGTGCCTGGACATGGAGCCAGGTGAGAACGAGAAAATTTGTGTTTTCCTAAATATTTTCTTAGACCTAAAATATAGCAGGAGATATTTTGAGATAATTTAGTTTCTAGTTTTAATTTTTTTAATTGAAAATTTGAGGTTGTTTTTGAGACAATCTGTACACCGGGCTGGGCTTGAACTTAGAGAGATCCACCTACCCCCAGCTCTTGGGTATTGGGATTAAGGGAGTATTTACCACACCCACCTTGATTTTAATTTGATTTCTTTTTTTTTTAATTTATATGTATCTGGGCTTGCAGGGTCCATGTGGAGGTCATGGGACAACTTGTAGGAGTTGGTCCTCTCTTCCCTCAGTGTAGGTCTCAGAGTGGGAGTCAGTTTTCGCCTGCCTTGGTGTAGGTCTCAAAGGTCAATGCAGGCCACCAGACTTGACAGTCGATACCTTCTCATTGAGTCAGCTCATCAGTTCATTTTCTGGTTTCCCTAAAAGTCTTTTTGACTTTGTGGCTTGGAGCTCTTGGGTTCCAGTGTTTTTACTATACAGAATTGGTGTTACAACTTAATGACTAGTACAGTCTATTGAACCTTTACTGTGTATAATATTTTATTGTTAATTCTTAATTTGCATTCTAAGAAGACTAAAATAACAGAAAGTCCATGGGAAGTTTACTTAATTCACTGTAACTCCAGAACAAAAAAGTACAACTTTTCTTACCTCACAGAGGAAGAATTATTTTCTAAAAATAAATTGTTGAGAGAATGCAGATCTCTATCAGATCCTTTAATTTGAAATTGGAACTTAGAAATCCTATCCACACACAGACATGCATGCTCATAGGCGCACACATGCACAAAGGAATCTGAAGAGATAACAAGTCAAGTTCTTTGTGGCATTTATGTACCTAGATTAATAATGTTTTCATTTACTGTAGAATCATGCAGTCCAGTCAGCCCCTTGTGATTTTGTTCTCAGAAAATGCCAACACAAAGCAGGAAGAAGCAGGTTTATATATTCTTAACTCACCTCGAAATGCAACTAATGTCCCATTACGCAGAGTAGTCAGCCCATCCACTGGCTTACCATTGCATAAATTGGTCTCATCTAAAATGAACAAAATTAACACAAAACAGAAGGAAGAAATCAACAAAGACTTAATATAGAACTGAAGGAGAAAAGCAATTTGTTCTTTTCAAATCCTTACAAGATTCTGTTTCATTTACCCTTTAAGATCTAGTAAGGAGAAAAGGAAGTGGTAATGTTCCAGAGTTCTGCTTACCTAACATAATAGATACCATTCAGGAGTGCTACATAAAAATAATAGGTATAAGAGGCCAAGTTATCTTGATCTTCATGTATATGAAGTATTAGACACTGAGGTTTACAGTCACTGAGAAAAGGAAATTTTTTTCCTTCGTATTGTACGCTCTAAAGGAGAGTACAATCTACCTAAGTTATTTTGACATTCTCTATCCCATTTCTGCTCCCAACAGACATGTCTGAAGTTAGCTAACACTAATTTTCTGATGCTAATTTCTACTCAGTCTCCTGGATAATAAATATTCTATGAGCACTCTTAATCTACACACCTGTAAGGAAGCTATAGGGTTTAAGATAGTGAATCTCAGTAGGACGACACTAGAACAGGTAAGTAACTGATTCTTACCTGAAAGCATGGGATTGATGTTAATGGCTTGGTTGAGTCCCTGGGCCAAGAGATCAGTGCCTGAAACAGCTGTGGGGAATAGCACAGGGGGCCTGGGAATCAGAGGCTTTTCTCCTTCACCTCTGTCTGCATCTTCATGATCTGGATTTACTTCAGCTGTTTCAGAGTTTGGAGTTTGTTTCGGGATGGTGGTGGTTGGCAGCATGACTTCTAGAGGGGTAGTATTCGGTTCAGGCGTTGTTGAAGTTGTCTTTAGAGGAGATGGCGTGGTTTTGGGTTTTCTTGTTTTCGGTGTCTTTGGCTTTCTGGTAGAGGTGGGCTTCTTGGGTGCTTTGGTTGGCTTTTTGGTAGAGGTGGGCTTCTTGGGTGCTTTGGTTGGCTTCTGTGGCTTTAGAGTTGCCTTAGAATCATCAGAGTCTTCTGATGCAGGAGTTGTCTCTTCAGGTGTGTTCTGAGTCTGTTCTGCTGGAGCAGTTACTTTGGGTGCAAGAGTTGTTTTCAGAGTAGTGATTTGGGGTGATGTGGTACCTGGAGTTGTAGACATTATTTGACTGGTGGTACTTGCTTTGGATTCAGTAGTCTCTTCTGGTATGGTTGTTGTCTCCATTGTCCTCTTAGGGGCAACAGTTGTAGTTTGGGTTGTGTCTTTTTCTGTTGTCTTCTCTTTAGCAGTTGTCATTTCAAGTTTGTTTACCTCAGGAGCCTCAGTTGTTGGCACAGTGGGCTCCTTGGGATAATTTTCAGGAGCCTTTGGTGTGGGCGCCTCAGCAAACTCAGCTGATACTTCATCAGGGGTCTTGGGAGTAATGGGTTCAGGATCCTCAGGGATGGTGGGTGCAGGCTCCTTGGGGGTGGTGGGCGCAGGCTCCTTGGGGGTGGTGGGCGCAGGCTCCTTGGGGGTGGTGGGAGCTGGCTCCTTGGGAGTTGTGGGTTCAGGCTCCTTGGGGGTGGTGGGTTCAGGCTCTTTAGGGGTGGTGGGAGCAGGCTCCTTGGGAGTTGTGGGTTCAGGCTCCTTGGGAGTTGTGGGTTCAGGTTCCTTGGGGGTGGTGGGCGCAGGCTCCTTGGGGGTTGTGGGTTCAGGCTCTTTAGGGGTGGTGGGAGCTGGCTCCTTGGGGGTTGTGGATTCAGGCTTCTTGGGGGTTGTGGGTTCAGGCTCCTTGGGGGTTGTGGGTTCAGGTTCCTTGGTGGTAGGAACTGACTCCTTGGGGGTGGTGGGTGCAGGCTCCTTGGGAGTTGTGGGTTCAGGCTCCTTGGGAGTTGTGGGTTCAGGCTCCTTGGGGGTTGTGGGTTCAGGCTCCTTGGGGGTGGTGGGTTCAGGCTCCTTCGGGGTTGTGGGTTCAGGCTCTTTAGGGGTGGTGGGAGCTGGCTCTTTGGGGGTGGTGGGTTCAGGTTCCTTGGGGGTTGTGGGTTCAGGCTCTTTAGGGGTGGTGGGAGCTGGCTTCTTGGGAGTTGTGGGTATGGGCTCCTTGGTGGTGGGAGCTGGCTCCTTGGGGGTTGTGGGTTCAGGCTCTTTGGGGGTTGTGAGTTCAGGATCCTTGGGGGTGGTGGGAGCTGGCTTCTTGGGAGTTGTGGGTATGGGCTCCTTGGGAGTTGTGGGTTCAGGCTCTTTGGGGGTTGTGGGTTCAGGCTCCTTGGGGGTGGTGGGAGCTGGCTTCTTGGGAGTTGTGGGTATGGGCTCCGTGGTGGTAGGAGCTGGCTCCTTGGGGGTTGTGGGTTCAGGCTCCTTGGGGGTGGTGGGAGCTGGCTTCTTAGGGGTAGTAGGTTCAGGGTCCTTAGGGGTTGTGGGATCTGGTTCCTTGGTGGTGGGTTCAGGCTTGGTAGTAGTGGAAGCTGAGTTCTTGGGAGTTGTAGATGTGGGTTCAGCATCTTTAGCAGATGTTTTCTCTGCACTCCGTGTCTCTTTAGCTGAAGTAATCTTCTCTTTTTTGCTGGTAGAAGACTGTTTATTTGTTGCAGAAGTCTCTTTTGTTTCAACTGTTGTCTCTTTATTGGAAGCTGAAGATGCCTCTTTGGATGTCTCAGAATTAGGTGTGAAGCTGGGTTTAGGAATTACTGGTTTTGCTGCTGTTGTCTTGGGAGATGTGGTGACTTTGTTGTGTGGAGTAGTAGGAGGGTCAGGAGGTGGGGTGAGCTTGGACTCACCATTATCCAGTCCACTTCCAGCTTCATCCACAACTGGTGGTTCTGGATTAGGTTTCTTTTTAGGGGTATTTTTCTTGTTATCTTTCACTAGGGAAAAATAAAATAAAAATCTTGTTATTTGGAAGTGGCAGCTCGAAGTCATCAAAGTGGTCAATGCCACAAATACGTGTCTGTGCTCATGTTCTTCTCCCCCCACTTGGTCCACACATGCCACCCACCCCCATTCTATAGTGTTCGGTGTTGTCCCTCCTTCCTAGAAACGTGACTCCAACCTCTGAGAGCTTCTTCACTAGCTCGCTCGTACATTGGCTTCTACTTAGGAGCTGGTGCCAGTCTTTGCAACTGGCCAGTTTCTGCTGAACCTAATTGTAATGCTGAGGGCCCTGAGCTGCTCCTTTTCAACTATGTGGTTGAAAGGACACAGTTCACAGGACATAGGCAATTAGGATGTCAAGGCAATAGATTCTATTTAAAATTCCCCATAGCAACTATCCTTTAGGGGAACTACTAAGCCCAAAGAGCCTTTTACTAATAGGAATTCTGATTAGCAAATTTGTATTGCACTTCCATCAAGAGCAGGATTCTTGCAGTGACTTGAAGTCAGACTGTCTAGCTAGTAGACTGAAGAATATTTCAAAGAAACTACCATCACCCAGGAGAATGTTCTTCAAAATTCTGGTACTTACTAGAGAAAGAATATATTTTAGAATTTCAGGAAATAACAAATAACAGATCAGATGGAATGTCTTTTCAGGAAAAAATAGCCTATTTTTTAACTTGCAGAGAGAAGTGAGATGGGTGTGATTTTAAAAACAGGAAAATAATAAAGAGCAAGATAACAGGAATGATAATCTTGCCTTTCCTTGGAGGTTTAAGAGTATGTCAAGGATTAATATTGGGAAAACACTCTATAAGCTTATGTTAAATAAAATCACAGAAGGGAAAACAAAAGCTGGGGGCAGAGAGGGAAGAGGAGAAGACAGTGATCAGATAGACAGGAATTGCAACAGACTCACAAACTACTGTCTCCAGTACTGTCCTGTGTTTCCACAGTTATAGCATCTTCCAATCCCTTGCTGTGAAGAGTTACTTAGCTGCTTACCACCGATTCTCTATAAGGTCTATTCATTTGGTACTTTTTAAGCTGTTTCCATAGTTAAATACTCTCCATATATTGAGATCTCAAACCGTTCCATCAACACACATCACTTTTTGAAAAATTATTGTTAATATGGCATTGATAGAGTCTTTGATCTTTATCAATGCTCAAACCTTTTGGGTTCTTCTGTAATTCTCTATTAGCTGAATTTTTGGAAGACTTGATTTTCCGAATAGTTGAAGAAGAAGAAGAGGAGGAGGAGGAGGACTCTTGATTTTCAGAAACAGAATGTTCTATAAATCAAATAAAAAATTTGATCACACCAACTGTGATTTATAATAAAACAAAGCAAAAAGAACTGCTGGTCCACATGCAACAAGAAACGCTGATAGCTGATCTTCGAGCACTGGAGTGTGCTGTCACTTTATGGGCAGTGCAGCTACTTGCTTTGTAAGCTGTCAGCTAAAAGCAAGACATCTAGCTCATGATATATACCAACAGTAGAACTGTCTCCTAATTTTCCAACACCTGCTAAAATTTACACAATCTAGTTCTGCGAAAAATAGAGGAAAAAACCTGTAAATTTTCATTTTTTAATGAGATTTGCCTCTTCTGAGAAGTCCTATGCTGGGTTTGGTAAATAAGGGTTATAAATATACGAAGGGTTTATATTTTTGCTTAGATTTTTAACTTAAGTAAACAAAAAATAAGAGTGCTTCATGACTCAAAAGATGACCCTTTGAGGATATTCATATGAATAGTCCACCTACAGGTTATTTCAGCTAAGAAATCTCCTGTAGTAATGGTTGTCATCTTCCTACCTTCTGTTATCTCCTCAGATTCTACAACTTTCTTAGTCTTCTTTTTTGGTGATTTGGGTGAGCGTTTGGTGGTTGATTTGATGGTGTGAGATGCTCCTGGAGGCGGAGGTGCAGTCTTTGGAGGTGGTGATGTGGGATTATGCACTGAGGCCAAGCAAGACAGATTGATTAACAGCCAATTTAGGTTCATCAGTGCTGCTAACTGAAAAAGGTGGACTCATGGGGCTTCAAGAGATGATACTGATAAATGTCAATACAGGACAGCTTTTAGCCCAACACAAGTAACTCCAATAATTTGGAGAACACATTGCTATAATATAGTGATTCTCAAACTGGAAAATTATGATAGAAAAGAGTCCCAAGAGGTCAACACTCTAAAGGTTAGTTGTAGGCTTCTGGGTGTCTATCTCTTTGACTTTGGAATAGAGGCCAAACTATTGAACGTTTTCCTAACTTTAATTGAGATGTGTATCCAACATTTCTAAAGAGGAATGCCCACTCAAAACAAGTTGTAATTCTATGAGCTTCATCTATCTTGTCATCATTCCACAATTATAAAAATAATACTGTATATCAATGATGGGAAAAATCATGTATTAGGTATCATAATTATATTTTTCCTGTTTTCATGTGAATTTAAGTCAAATAATGCCAGTGTGCCTTGATTATTATAAAAGTTGTGTGGGCATATTTTGAAGATTTCACAAGCCCAGACATTATGCTTTTCCACAGACATGTTGCCCTTCCCAAGTTAACACATACTAGTGGTTTGACATGTATCTTCTTTGCCCTTTATCCCTCCCCCACCCCACTCCTCAGTATCTAAAAGAGGAAGCATGGTGCATTCCTGGGGAATCAGAAAGGAGAGGGATTTGAAGGAGAAGAAAACAGCAGTGGAGATAGGGAAGAGAAGTGGTACATACGCACTGATGCTCGTGCCATCCCTTTCAGAACCCTTCCTGTTTCCAGGAACTGGACACTGTACCTCGCCCTCTTTCTCCTCCCTCTTAACAAAACGCCAAGTTGAGTAACAGCTCTGCCGGGTACTTGTTCGTGATCGTGGCCAAAACAGATAACCTTTTCAGGCTTCTCTCTACCATGCTGGGAAGTGATTGGATTGTTATGGGTCCTGCCAAAGTGTTATGATTTTTAGATAGATCCCAATAACGAGTACTTACAGCAACACTGAAACAACTTAGCAGTAAGTTTCAGTGCTGTTTTAAATTAAGTTCTGAAGCTCTGGAGAATTCTTTCATTTTCAGTTGGGACCCTGACTATCTTCATGAAATCTGTGAGTTGCCTTGCACTGCCTTGGTTCCTCCACATCCTACCTGGAAGTATTTACGATGATGGGCTCTCTGTGCATCATCACCCAATCTTCCTCCCTATCCATCCTCTGCTAAAACAACTTCTTGGGGTATTCAGAAAGTAGGGTGTTGTTTGGTTTGGTTTGGTTTGGTGTGGTGTGGTGTGGTGTGGTGTGGTGTGATTTGGTTTGGTTTGGTTTGGTTTTGGCTTGTCTTGTGACCAAAGTAATTCTCAAGATAGTGAGGAAATATATCTCCGCATCATGGTGCCTTCTGAAAGCTGCAGGCATGCTGAGCCCTGAGGTTTTGAAATATGGGCGTTGTCTCTAGTATTTTTAGAATACTTCCTGTAAAAATATTGACCAGCTAGGAAACAGCCTCAACTCTGCTGATTAAGTTTCCACCATTCTAAAAAAAAAAAAAATTAGGAGGCACAATCTAACTAAAAAAATGGTCAAATTATGCAAACAATACTTATCTCAATTTTGCCTTCACAGATACTCATATTCTGACAAAGAATGGTTAAGAACAAACATTGGAGAAGAAACATACAACTAATTAATTGAGGTAGTAACTTTTTTAGCAGAGTTGCCCATCAAGTTGGTGACTAGTTAATTTATACGAAGAAGAAGCTCGGAGTGTTCCGCCATACATGAAGGCAGCTGTCTAAAGACAGCTGGTTTTGTGAAGTTGGTACCATCAGGTGGGGACAAGTTTTTAACTGTAAAGGAGGTACCTTGGAAGATAAAAGGATGGACACTCAGCCCATGTGCCCCCTGCTAGTGAACCAGACTTCTTGGTGCTTCTAGAGCTTCTGGGAGGCTCCTGTTGGAAGATGCTTTCTTTCATTTGTCCTTGTGAAGCAAAAGTATTATGAAGTAGCTTGTACATTAGTAAAATCAAGAACTCAGCTGTGTGTTAGCCATGAGTGAAGCCAAGTCGTGGACTGGCCTAGCTGTGCTGAGCAGCCCTGCCTCGAGGCCCTGCTTCTTACCTTCCTCACAGAAGCTGTCATAGTCTGCACAGCACTTGCCATACTGTTTACACTGGGAGTCACAGTCGCACTCCCTCCCGCGTGCGAAGGACTCGAAGCAGCGGCCTTTGCAGGAGAGCTCTGCCCGGGGAAAACAGATATCATGGATTACTAGTCACAAAGCAAGACTTATATATCTTGTAGCATTTCTCATCTGACAGCTGACTAGAGTCCCAAGGGTGGTGTGCTTCTGAGTCTCCTATTTGGAATGTGGAAAACTCACATCATCAACTATACAAAACTAACTTTAAAGGGATGCTGTCCAAATAGAGACAGCCTAAGTCAGGGAAGAAATTTGATGAGCTGGGCCATCATTCTTTCCCCTGTCACACACCAAGAGACACTACCTGAGTCTAACACATGTGTAGACACAATAGAAAACTAGAAAATAGCAAACTACCCTTCATATGTAGTCCTTTATCTTCTCACACCACTGACACCATTCCTTTGTAATAAACTTGTACTAATTCAACCTTCATATCTTAAAACAATATATCTCAAGAAACTAGTTGAGCAGGCCCCTGCTCAGGTCAAAAATCACTTGCAATGCAGAGACTCTTAAGATGACAAAGTAGGCATAGAATGAGATTGTAAGATTTCAGTTAATCTCATGGCGTGAACTGTGATAGGAGGCCTGCTTTTACAGAAGGAACTTTGATGGGAAGAATGATGACGACTCCCAAAGCCTGCTTGGAATACTTGACCCAACACGCAAACTGTACAACACTATAGTTGTTAGTTCCCATCGGTTATTTAGTTACCATCTCCACATGCAACTTCTAATGCAAACATAACTTTTACAGATTTTAGTTATAGCGTTTATAAAATGAATATCATATGTGTCTGAATCTAGTACAAGAAATGGCTCGAGTTTGGTTCAATAGTAATACCACTCACAATTTAGAACTTTAGGGCTTTGAAATTAATCATTTAAGCCTGATATGTTCTTGATCTTTAAAATATTCTCTTCAGGTAATTTAGAAAAACATTTACTACCAAAAGTTCAAATAGCATTTGCAAAAGTTCTATGCCTATTGATCCTTTTGAAGCTCTTTGAAAGGCTCATCTGTAAGCAATCAAAACTCAACTGACAATAAAGAAGCCCACCTTCCTTTTTACTTGACACCTACCTAGTCACAGTACTGAGTCTTTACTTAAGACATTTCACATGCAAGCAGTCAATACATATGTGCAAGTGACAAAAGCCCAGGCTTCCGTTCACTAGCCTAGTAATCAGAAGCCTTGAAAGCATCCTTAGGTATGTACAGTGCACGTCAACATTTAGGCAAGGAAAGGGAAGAAGGTGCTTAAACAAAGGAGGTGGGAGGGAGGAAGAACAGAGCGGCAAAGGTACAAAAGCAGGCTCAGGACAGCGGGCTTGACAGACCACGCCCAGCTCTCGGAACGTACCTGTAGTGCAGACTCTCTTGAAATCAGGGCAGCACTCCATGTAGTGTTGACAGTTATAATCACAGTTGCACGTGGCATCTCTAGAATACCCTTCCCCACATCTCCCTGCACAGCTTGATAAATCTAAAAGTATACAACACTAGGGTAAACACGGCCGAACCATTTCAAACAGGAGAGACGTGTGAAGGAGGACAAAGCCACCCACTGGGCAGTGCTGGGAAGAGTGATCACTGGTGGACATAGCTGATGTTTGGGTGAGCCTTTATGTGCCCTTAGTGGTGTCGCTTTATTCTTCACTAGACTGAGATTACAGATACACCTTTGAAAGTCAAGCTAATGGGACTGGTGAGATGGCTCAGTGGGTAAGAGCACTAACTGTTCTCCCGAAGGTTGTGAGTTCAAATCCCAGCAACCACATGGTGGCTCACAACCACCCATAATGAGATCTGGTGACCTTTTCTGGGGCTTCTGAAGACAGTTACAGTGTAGTTATGTATAATAATAAATAAATTTTTAAAAATTAAAAAAAAAAAGAAAGTCAAGCTAAGTAATGCTTTGCTTGAGGAGTGGTAGTTCTGAGGGACGGGTGGCAGCTATAACTGCAGTGAGCGAGCGAGCGAGCGCTGCTATCATGACTACGAGTGGCCACTTTTTGAACAATCTCATGTCAGGTACTGACTTGTGTTCTTTCCAAGACTTTTGAAAATGTTTCTAAAAAGTATTACTAGCCCTATCTAAGGTAAAAATGATGACGCAGGCCAGGCGTGGTAGCATACGCCTTTAATCCTAGCATTCGGGAGGCAGAGGCAGTGGATCTCTGTGAGTTTGAGGCCAGCCTGATCTACAGACCAAAACTCCAGAACAGCCAGGGCTACACAGAGAAACTCTGTGTTGGAAAAAAAAAATAACAGAAATTTTAATAACTTCTCCAATGGCACACAGTAAGTTACTGAATATATATGTGTATGTGTGTGTGTGTGTGTGTGTGTGTATGCATATAGATAAATATACAGATATATCTGTGTGTATCAACTAATATCAACTAATAGATATCAACTGATATATATGCATTATTTGTACATCCCATTTACTTTCATAAATGCCTGACTTGGAATAATCAATTATATAATTATCCTAAACAAGTAGCCCATTTTTGACTTCAAACTCATGTATCTGAATTTGAAGCAGAAGCCTTCACTAATTCCATTGCCTCTCTCTCTTTTTTTTAATAGATATTTTCTTTATTTACATTTCAAATGTTATTCCCTTTTCTGGTTTCCCCTCAGGAAACCCTCTATCCTCTCCCCCCTCCCCCTGCTCATCCATTGCCTCTCTCAATGAAGAAATTAAGCAGGCTAGTTGGGCCAGCACAGACTCTCCTAAGTGCTCTGTGTTGGGAGGAGTGAGACCTCTTGAAATAGGATCTGGGTGTGAATATAAAGGTCATGAACTTAGTGTTTGGGAACAAGCAAACAATAATGATGGGATGGAATAATTAGCCTCAAATATTTCTAAATACCATTTGGCAGATAACACTGCAAAATCCTCCCCAAAAGATAACAGCATGTCTGTAACAATGGAATCTACCTCTGCAATGTCCCAATCTGTAGGCGGATATTAAAACGCACTGAAAAAAATCTCAAGAGAATCCAGGAAGGTTAAGTCTTAATATATGCACAAACAATAAAGAGCAGGATAGCTCTGAGAATGATTGCTTACATACACATGTGCACAACACATACAAAAATGCATATATAGTGTATGTATATAAATACATATATTATATATAAAGGGGAAAGAATGAGAAGAGGTTGAGAAGGCAGGAGAAGCAGACAAAACAACATCAAAAGATTACACTTTTACACTTAGCAGATGTCTAGAACAAATCCACTTATTTTTCATAGATGGTCTGTTATAGCCTTGAGCTTATTGCTATTTACTTAAACCGCTAGAGTGAGTGTGTGTGTGTGTGCGTGCATGCATGTGTGTATGTGTGTGTGTGTGTTACATGCATGTGTGCATGCACATGTGGAGGCCAGAGGACTGTGTCTGCTCTCTGCTATCACGTTCCGCCTTATTTTCTGGGCAAGGATGTCTCACTGAGCCCAGAGCTTGCCATTGGAGGTAGTATGCTTGTCCACTGAACTCCAGGATCAGCCTGTCTTGGCTCCCTAAGGTCGAATTGGAGGCATGTACTGCTGCATGTAGCTTTTCCTGTGAGTGCTAGGATCTGAAATCCAGTCCTCATGCTTGTACATCAGACAGTTCACACCCAAACCATCATCTCCCAGTCCCACTGACTGTCATACTAATTTTCATCAACTTTCAATGAATAAGCATTGTTTCACAAAGAAAGGGAGTGTCTTAGGAAACATTCATGTTGTGAATCTTAATACACATGAGAAAGCTGAAGGGTCTGAGACAGGGGACTGTGGCCATCATTCCTAACTTGGCATTTATATTTGGTTTCTGTGGTTCTCTACCTTGTCTTAGCTGAGTGATTCTGAAACCATGCTCAAGCAAGCTGGATATTAAAGATGCATATTGCTATGACTAAGTAACTTAAGCCTCGTGCTCCGGCTCTCTCCACCTTGGCTATGCTGAGTGGACAGCAGGCTCTCTAAATAGGAGTTTACCCAGGACCACTTCAAAAGGACTGAACTTTGCAGTATTATAATAAGAAATGGCATTCAGACTTGTAAAGCTCATAATAGGGTGACTAGTCCCTGCAAGAGAGAGCACCCAAGGCTAATAAAATTCCATTTGAAACACTATAAGTGTGCATTATAATATGCTATCTATGTCAACATGATGCTAAAGTAATAATTTATTGCTTTATAATGCTTTATAATAGTTTATTTGATGCAAAAGTTCTGCTAAATTGGTCAACATACCTAGTTATTTTAAATATATGGTAGCAATATAGGTTTATAAAATGTGAACCTTTTCTTGGCCAAGATATAAGTATTTCCTTATCCTGTCAAAGGAATTCTTGTGACTTGTTAAATCTTATCTCCTGTCATTGCTTCAGTAGCTCATGCACTAAATATAGAATGATACAGAGAGCATTCGCCTGCCCCTCCCTCCACAGACATGGCATGATAACTTGTGAGCCAACCCATATTTTACAGGCAAAATATATACAAAGACACTATCATAATGAAATCTGTTCCTTTGTGTGCTAACTTAAAATGCTAATTAAACATTTTATATTTTTTTAAAAAGTCAACATACAGCCAAAACTTATTATTTAAAAATTACATTTTTTAATTTCTTTTGATGGTGCTGTGTATTTCCAGCGTGATTATATTATGGAAATGTCTGTATTTATTTTTTTTAATTTGGGTAAAATACTGAGGGAAGAGAGGAGGGGCATTATTATTATTTTTCTTTTATCAAAACTCAAAACTCCTTCAAAGCTCTCACAACACAGAGGCAAAGATGAGAATTCCAAAACATACAAGTGCACTGTGTGCATCTCAAGTTCAGGGCTGCAAATTTTTAAAGTCATTGAAGCGCATATGCTTAGGCATAGATGGCTGTCTTTGCCGACTGGGGGCTGAACAGCAGTGACTGAATAGAAGCCTTTTTCATGCTGAAGTTACCTTGAGATGAAACTTGTTGAATCAAGAAAACAGGAAGCAGCAGCGACAAGCAGATGGGAAGTATCTTCCACCCCATGGTTCTCAGATGCAACGCCCTTGCCCGAGATAAAATAAGAACATCAGAAACCTGCCCTTTAATCTCACCACTAAGTAATGTGTCTACTGTGCACAGCATTCAGAAACTTTCAAAATGTAATTCAATAACAAGCCAGTCCATCCTTAGAACAAAAGCTACGGACGGTCAGCTTGAATTCCCGAGAAGCAGTTGTTCTGTTCAATGTAATCAAAACCAAGCCACCTCAGTTAAAATTACCAGCCACTGTAATGCCTCAGAATATTCTATAACAGAAAACAGGCTTATTTTAGAACTTATTAGAAGAGTAGTCTGGACTCATGGTGCGAGGCTGAAATCATGTCCTGGAGATAAAAACGAGCAGCTTCAATAAAATTGAGTTTAGCAATAGCAGCCGAGCTGTCTTTCCAACCTTCCAACTTAACTCAGTTATAAATTCACAGGCTTCCAACAGGTATCTCACAGAAGTGGGATTCTCTTCAAAACTTTCTAACTCCTGTCCTTTTTCAAACACACTTAACTCTACAAAAAGCATTACTAGCCCCGACACTTACCTGTAAAAGGAGAGATGAGTTTCTTCAGTGTGCTGGAAGTCTTATATAGCAGTGCAAATGGATTGGGATGAACCAATTAGTCCAAAGGTTAGACTAAATCAACAGTGACAACCTATGAAATCAAGCTTTCCTCATTTGTTGGATGGGGGCCCAGACGACTAGACTTAGGCAACATCTGGAAAACACTTCCATTAAGAAAAATGACTACTACAAAATAAAGTTAGATTTATTGGCCAAAACACATTTCTAATTTCTAAGTGAAGTGAACAAATTGTTCTGAGATGGTAAACCATTCTGGAAGTCTTTGAGTAGCATGCAAAGCAGCCACTCTAAACTCCTCAAGCCGGCACTGTCTCTTCCTTTCTTGGCAGTTAAATCTAGTAAGGTGCTTCTGATCCATCTCTAATGTTAGCTTGGGATGAAAAAGATCATGAACTTATATCAATAATGTAACAGCATGCGTCTGCTTCTCCTCCCTCCTCCTCCTCCTCTTCCTCCTCCTCTTCCTCCTCCTCCTCCTCTTCCTCCTCCTCCTCTTCCTCCTCCTCCTCTTCCTCCTTCTCCTCTTCCTCCTTCTCCTCTTCCTCCTCCTCTTCCTCCTCCTCCTCCTCTTCCTCCTCCTCTTCTTCCTCCTCCTCCTCCTCTTCCTTCTCCTCCCTCCTTCTTTGAATTCTCATTTCTGTAGGACACCGAAAAGAAAATGCTCTCCATTCACCTAAAGGTAAAATATCTACACACTGGGGTTTCAGGCTTCATTACCATGAAAAAGCTTGCATTAAAACACTATTGAAAATCTTTCAGGCCCAACACCAGCCTATAGTCCCATTTGCTCTCTTTGGAAGCTGAGACAAGAGACTCACAAACCTAGGCATTGGAGAACAGACTGAACATCACAATTAGATTCTGTCTCAAAAACAAAACAAAAAAAAACCCCATAAAATGAAAACTGAATTTCCCATAGTTCTTTTATTTAAAACCAGCAGTGTTTAGAAAAGATCTTTTAAGTTCCTAGTGTAGTTTCCCCGCCTGAGGGAGTGTAAACCAGCAACCTTCCAGCTCAGCTGCAAGTTTTTCCATTTGCATATGAAATGCCCTTGTTTGTATTGTTCTTATCTCACATCCATTCTCATCTAGGTCTCAGCACCTTCCAAACACTTGCCTGGCCTCCACCCAGGTAACATTAAGTTTACAGTCAACAAAGGTAGTGCACTGTATTGGTATTAGCTGTCCATTTGTCTCTGAACACCAACAGACATTGATTTCCTAAAGAATATATCTGAAGTCTACTGCCAGCGTACAGCCCAGTGCTTCACCAAGATTGTGTACAAGCCATGAAGCCAGTGAAGCAAACTGTTCTGGCCTGAATTTTAACATCTACAATATATTTAGTAGACATTGCATTTAGTGATCACACAATACCTTTAAGTAGAAATATCATCATCTATATTTAATAAAAAAGAAGATAGAATAACTAGCAAAGAATGTGACCATCAGAGCCAAGATCCAAACCCATGACTTTGCATATGAGTTCCCTGCTCTTTCTATAATAGCCTATGCTTGAGTAAGCCCATCAATTCAGTATGTAAGCACTGCATTATATTTTAGTCCTTTATATTTACACATACGTACTTCTCAGATGGACATGTACAGAGAGCACGGAGGCTGCCTGCTCAGCCCTCTGGCAACACCTCAGAATCCATGGTTGTTTCCCTTTAGCTTCCAGTGTGCAGACGGCCTGGGCAAGTCAATCACAGCCGACAAGACCGAGAGGAGGAATTTGAGCTACGTTGGCTCAGTGTTTCTTTCTCATGGAGACTTGGAGTTAGGATGCAGAAACTATAGGGCCCTTCTGCCCAAAGAGATCTGAAATGTGTAGATTTCTGCTCATGCTCTAAAGAAAATTCTTCAGACAAAAATTATGTGAATGATTGAAGCAGCTACAGGGAAAGAGTTCCAGAAACCTTCTAGAGCCTGAATACATCATCATGTTCTATCGGCTCAACTTCCTGGTGTATATTTATGGTAAATTTTTCCTTTGGAGCTGAGGCTAAGGCAGGTTTTTGCTACTTTAAATCATTGATAAATTCATTTCATGTACATAAAAGGCCTTGTTGGGTGAAATTAAACTAAAATATGTCTTGACTTTTAGACTTATCAAATACCAGAGTATTTGGTAAGATCGAGATTGTGCTCTGATTTATGCCTTTTAAACTCTCTGGATTATCATCTTCCTTCTTCCTATGAATTCAACAATGGTGGATAATCACATTTTGGGTGTCGTTGGGGTTGGGAGCTTCCTGCCTGTGCACTCACAGGAAGGCTAGAGAAAGACATCACATGTTTTGTTTTGCTCAATCACTTTTACTCCTTTGAGCCAGATCTCTCATTAAACCTAAGCTTAATTATAGGTCAGCAAGCCCCAGAGACTCTTCTGTTTCTGGTACCTATAGAACCCGGGTTACAGGCTCATAGATGATCAAGCCCAGCTTTTTATGTGGACACTGGCAATTTGAACTTGCATCTTCGTGTTTATATGGCAAATGTTCTTACCCATTACACTGCCACGAGCAAATGATGTTTTAAACTTAACTGAATACTATGTGCTTATTCTAAAGCTCCAATTCTAAGCTGCTAAAACTGACAAAAAATATGTACACATAAAGATGCATAACCAGTGTAAGCTATCACTTTAAACATATCCATTAATGTATTGTTATTGATATCTTAATTTTCCAGATGTGTCAGAAAGAATGAAAAACTATTAAATGCCAAGATTATGTTTATCTCGCTCTCTTTGCCTTTGATTCAGCTAATTTTCTGGACTAACAAAGCTATCTGGGTTAAGTTTATCCTTGGAGTGGGGAAACTCTTTATTTTATCTATGGACTCGGCTTTTCTATTCTGTGAGTTGTGGTGTATTTAGCTGTCTCGGTTACACAGCAATTGTCCTACCAAATTATAAGCTTTCCCTTTGAAATGTCATCCCTCATTAAAAGCATTTTGCTAATGTTTATTTCACTCTCATTTAACTGGGACACAAGTTATCTCAGGATTGGTTTTGATGTGGAAGGCTGGGAAGAGGGAAGTAGACAGCAATGGAGAGGATATATATCACAAAGGCTCGCCCCCTCCTCCTCCTCCATGGGCTGCTTTCCGCATGGGTACCCTTCCAAGCATCACTTCCTACACTCTCAGCAGGGAGTGCAGTGACACCGGCAGAGGACACTCGAAGGGGCTTCTGTGGGTGAGACTATCTTAGAACATGCCGCTCCTTTTATTCCGTCTGTTCTGTCTTCATTCGAGCTGCTAGCCGTCACCCTGTCCTGTAGCCAGCCTGTCTGCGCTCCGTGGCTTCCCTCCACTTTTCCACATCTTTGATGTGCTTTCTTCCAGCAATAGCTCAGGAAAAACTGAAGCATGCCAGGGGGAAAACTACAGATGCAAGCTTGTTCTTCACGGCCACATTTTGTGTGATGCTAGATCAGTGTCTCCTTGAGGTGAAATAACTTCTCCCCTCTCAGAGGGAATAAACATCCACATTTGGGGACTACGTCAGTCTCTTCTGTTTAAGATATCATCTCACACTAGAAAGGAACATGTGCTTTCTAGCGGTGTGTGTGTGTGTGTGTGTGTGTGTGTGGAGTAGGGTGTGTGTGTGCATGTATTTGTATATGTATGTGTTTAGTATGATGTGTGTGTGTAGTATGTGTATGTATATATGTATGCATGTATGTATGCATGTGTGTATAATGTGGTATGTGTGGTAGCACGTGTGGTGTGTGTGTATATGTATGTGTGTATAGTAAGGGGTGTGTGT
>JADRCD010209674.1:0-50584 GCA_019843815.1 Montemys delectorum | reverse complement strand
TATCTATCTATCTATCTATCTATCTATCTATCTATCTATCTATCTATGTATCTATCTATCTATGTATCTATCTATCTATCTATCTATCTATCTATCTATCTATCTATCTATCTATCTCCAGAACATAAAGCTCCAGGTTCAGTGAAAAATCTCAAGAAATGTGGTTATAAAAGAACTATGACACTGACCTCTGACCTCTACATGTGCCTGTGCACACATGCATACACCTCATGTGTACATACACACATATACATTCATAATCAATAGTATCTTCAGAGAAAGTTGTGTTTGGTCCTTTTATGTCATTTAATGTAAATCTCATGTTCTTATTTGACTTTAAAACATGAACATATTGGTTTATAAGTGTAAGTTATTATAAAAACAATAAGAAATATGGCAACATAACTACTCTAAAGTTGATTCTACAGGAGCAGAGGCATTGTATTTCTTCTCTGGCACTCACAATATAATGACATGATAGAAGTGGAACAAATGATTAATATTAACATTGCACTTTTGTTACCAATATGAAGATAGGGCACAATGGAAATCAAGGAAGATTTCAGGAGAGGTGCCTGAGCCTAAACTCTAAGCAGAAGGGGTGTAATGATTTTTAAAGGAATGAGAGCTTTGTACTGGGGAGATATAGACAGGGGTTTTCTGGAGCTCATTGGTCAGCTAATCTTGCTGAATCTGTGATTCTGTGAGTCCTATGTTCAAGGTGTGACTCTCTGGCTCTCTCTCTTTCTCTCTCTCTCACACACATGCATACACACATACACACATGCATGCACACATATCATGCAGGTATTCCTGCACATGTGTATATACATGAGCACATACACACATATAATAAAACACACATACACACAACAACAACAACAACAACAACAACAACCTCACATAAAAACAGAACCTCTGAAACTCCTAGACAAGAAGGTAGGGTGTACACTACAATTGAGAGGCACAGATAAGGGCTTCTTTCTAAATAGGACTGAGCTTACTCATTGATAAGGCCAGAAGATAAATGACAAAAAAGCGCTTCTGTACAGCATTGAAAACAGTTAACATCGTGTAGTTGCAGCCTATAGAATGGAAGAAACCCTTCCCAGCTTCCTTTCAACAGAGAACTGTAGTCTATAGGATGCAGAAGTAAATCTCTAAAATAAATCAAAGAATGGAACCCCAAGGAGACAAGAAATGCAATGAAACAGCAGGAGTGGCCAACAGCGCTTTAGAAAGGGTTAATTATTAGTCATGGGAAATGAAAATGAAGATGTCTGGGCAATCCCACCTCATCCCGGTTAGAATCCAACAATGACGAAGGCTGGCTCGGATACAGGGAAAGACAAACCTCCATTTACTGGTGGTTGGAGTGCAAGGTGGTGCAGCTCAGTGTGGAGAGTCCTCCGAAAGCTGGAAACAGAGCTGTGGGCGCCCCAGCTCTCCACTGCTAGGCATCCAACCAAAGACGTCTACATCCTACCACAGAGACACTTACTCATCTGTGTTCATGGCTGTCGTCATTGTAATGGTGAGGGAATGGAACCAGCCTCAATGTCCGTTAATAACACCTGGGTAATGAGCACATGGTACAGTCCACATTGTAATTTTTATCCATTTATAAAAATAAAATTAAGAAATGTGTGGATAAATGCATGGAACTGAAAAAATGTTGAGCATATTGAGTTAGGGTGTTCAGGCATAGAAAAGCAAATGCCACATGTTCCCCTTCAGATGTGCGTCCAAGCTTCAAATGTCTAACTTATAATATGCATACTTGTGTGCTATAATATAATAAATGTATCATGCACACGTGTGCATTGCTTACCACCTTGGCTCCATTTGTTCTTGTTTACAGAAGAGAGGGAGGGAGGGCTTCTTTGGCTTACTACAGGTCAAGGGGATACAGTCCTTCTCCTCAGGAGATGGGGAAGGGAGACAGGAACCTGACTAGCTACACTGAACATTGTGACCACAACTAGAGGGCAAAGAATGAGGAGCACCATGTTCAGCTTGCTTTCTTCTCCTTCCCTCCCTTCCTCCCTCCCTCCCTCCCTATCTCTTTCCTTCCTCCCTCCTTCCCTCCCTCTCTATCTCCTTCCTTCTTTCCTTCCTTCCTTCCTTCCTTCCTTCCTTCCTTCCTTCCTTCCTTTCCAGCAGTTTGAGACCCCAGTTTATGACCACACTGCTTACATTTAGGGTAGATCTTTAATTAACCTAATGTAAAAAAAAAAAAATCTGTTGCAGACACATGTAGTTATTTGTCTCGATGGTGACTCTAGATTCTATCATGTTGACAACATAAATCATCACTTGTCATTTGGACTACTTTTTGGAGAATTTTATTCTTATGTCTTTTTCTTTCTCTGTCTTTTTCTGTGTGTGCTGAGAACATTTGAGATAGCCCATTCAGGGCTGGTGGTGTAGCATTGGCTTTATGGTGCATGTGTTGCTTTTCCCTATAGTCATGGTACCCTATGAAGGAGAGTTAGAGGAACACAGGTACACTAGGCAAGCCAAGGCAGATTTCCTGACACATCTGCTTCCTTTCCCCAGAAATCATTGATAGGAGAAGGTACAGGAAGGCCTGGGGCCAAGTGTCTACATAGAACAAAAGTGGGAAAGAGGAGTACCAAGGGCCTATGATACACTTAAGCTAGGGTTTGATAAACAAACTTCCAGCCTCAGGCTTCTTCCAGTGGCTCTCAACCTCCCTGAAGCTGTGCCCTTTAATACAGTTCCTCATGTGGTGGTGACCACCAACCAGAGAATTATTTTGTTGCTACTTCATAACTGTAATTTTGCTACTGTTATGAACTGCAATGTAAATATCTGATATGTAGGACATCTGACAGACAATCTCCCTGCAAGTGGGTCTCCACAGGCTGAGAGTCATCTACTCCAAAGGCATAAAGTGCTTATGGTCCTTTTCTCCCTCCTTTCCTCTTCCGTCTTTTCCAGTACTGAAATTCTTCATGTCAGGGAACTCGACAGTCTCCTAGACAATTGCTAGCACTCTTGTTACATGACCACCCTAATGCCCTTTTTGTGCTCATCCCAGAAGTGACATCCCGTTGCCTCTGCCATATATTAATTACTCTTCAGGAATGAATTGTGACGTGTAGCTTTCCCTCTAGGGAAGATCGCATAATACTTTTCATGCGTGGGAGAAGGGGCTATGATGAGCATTCTTAAAAACCAAATGTTCTGGTATTTTGACTAATTCGTTAGCTACTTAGCTAATCTGTAAAACTGTATGTGTGTGTGTGTGTGTGTGTGTGTGTGTGTGTGCGTGTGTGCATGTTCAAATACCTTGGCGTAGATGTGGAGATCAGAGGAAAACTAGTAGGACTTGGCTCTGTTCTTCCACCATGTGGGTGCTAGAATTGAGGTCAAGTTTTCAGGTTTGGCATTGGGTGTCAACCCTGTTATTATTTCCAATGTTCAGTAAATCATCGATTCCTGACATGTTTTTCAACTGAAAAAATCATTTCCATTAATCAAACCTCCTTTCTGTTTCAATGGTCAACACTTGCTCTCTACTTCATTATCATGTTAGTCGATTACTTACCCACTGTCTCAGCTCTCTAAGTGCTTCCTCGGCTCCCACTCCTCTCTGTTCGGTGATATTCCCGAGATATTGCTACATTACTTTCTAGTCATCCTTGTTCCCAAATCTTCAGTGGCTGCCCACTGTCCTTTTTGACTTATATATCTTATCTCATCCAATCTGGAGGACATACTCAAGTCAGGCCAGGGACCTCATGATGTTCAGTACATCTTATGTTCTCCAAGGTTCTAATTGTCTTTGCTTTCAATCCTGTTCAAATTCTACACACTGATCTGAATAAGGTCTACCCAATCTCACTGATCATTTTGGTTTTAATTCCATAGAACAGGCTGTCCGTGGCACACGCTTTACCATTTTATGTGTCTGACTGCTTCCTTGATTCTAAATTTTCCTGTGACTGCTTTTTCTCCTGTCATGCTGAAATCGATCTATCCCATTACATTTCTGTCCATCCACAATCTGACCACTTGGAGAGCCCAAAGGTCTCTCTGATACTTGCAGCTTAGGGTGACAAGGAGAAATCCCTTCTTTGCTAGTTGCCTAAGTCAGAAAAGAGTTTAGAAAAAGGAAGGAATGAGTCACAGAGTACAAAGTCAAACAGAGGGCTATACTGGCATTCCCCGAGAAGAAAGGTGAGATTGTTGACAGGGTTAGTGTTAGCTTCTGATAGTCTCCTACCATCTCCTCTTTTCAGTCGCTCTGCTTCAGTGATAGAAGAGAGGAGGCTTTCCCAAAAAGGGATCATTTGAGCCCCAGAGAATGTTTCACCGAGTCTGAAGCCATTTTTGACTTGTACTACATAGATGCAGTACACAGAGATTCAGTGTATACAATGTCCTTTTAAATAGAGAATATCAGGGACACTAAAGCTGAGTTACTATGCTTTACCTTGATGTATGATTAAAGGCATTACAAACCTGGACTCTACGTTCAAATCCAGCCTTGCTACTTACAAGCTATGTCGGCTTATGTAGGTTGCTAATCATGTAGCTTCTTCATATTGAAGTGGTTGAAATAATGGAAATAACCAATAAATGTTATTGGAGAGACTAAAGACACTAACCGTTATAAATTACTTCAAAAATGATGTCTGAAACATAGTAAGACCTGTTATGAAGTGTTTATTAAATACAAATTTGGTTTTGGAATTTTATACGGTATATGACAGAAAAAAAATAAACAAACAAGCGATGTTCACCACAAAGACAGTTCTGTGCCCAGTTTTGTCCTAATTAGCCATGTCAGTCTCTCTTGGCAAGTGACATACCACTAGTTTTACTTATGATTCCTCTTCATTTAACAGGCCAGCATATCTCTGGGAGGAGTTATACAGATAAAACCACTCCACTCTCACATCACAGCAGTCCCAAGAT
This sequence comes from Montemys delectorum, assembly GCA_019843815.1. NCBI lineage: Eukaryota > Metazoa > Chordata > Mammalia > Rodentia > Muridae > Montemys > Montemys delectorum. The sequence goes on along the minus strand of JADRCD010209674.1, from coordinate 45,637 downwards.
CATCAACTATTCCAGCTCACTGTTCCAGCCCTGCCCATGAGCCCCGTGTCTACACAACTGTCCTCACGATAAGAATCCGCGATGGCCTCTCCTGTGTGTGGGTTTCTCCGGATCAGCTCTCCAAAGAGGACTGAGAACAGGCGTGACAGTGACATCCACAAGAGGATAATGACCAAAAGCAGCGAGTGGCCGGAACGAAGAAAGTGAACAGATAACGGGGAGGCAGAGCTACACAGAGAAGACACACTGTAGCTTGGGATGGGCTCAATTCAGTAGGATTTTGGTAGTCACTTGCTGGTACCCTAGGCCAGCTTGTGTGTCACTGTCATCTGAACCCCACCCTAATAGCGTCTGACTTCTCTTTCCTTACTATCCAAATAAGTGTGTGTGTGTGTGTGTGTGTGTGTGTGTGTGTGTATGTATATATATATATAATATATATATATATATATATATATTATATATACAGGTGAGACTCATTCAAATATAGGGAGGTAGCAGGAGAGAATTCAGAAGGGAAGAGGATCTCTGGTCCACAGATGTGGCAGTCTGTTCGCTGGGCCTCTGGGGGTACGTGCTACAGCCTCGAATAATAGGCAAGCATAATGCTGGCTATCAATTTCTTGTCCTAGGTACACTATTTTCTTGCTAGGACTCAATTCTATCTCCAAAGCGCTCACCACCTCTGTTCATACAAGACGCCCTCAGACCCACCTGGTCCTTACCTCTCAATGGTGAAAGACAAAACAAAATGTAAAACTATTGGCGTAGGTAGCTTCAGTCCTCAACTTGATGCAACTGGGAAGAGAGAACCTCAGTTAAGGAATTGCATCCTTGGGATGGCCTGTGGCCATAAATGTAGAACGTGTTCTTGATTGCTAATTGATATAGGAAGGACTATGCCTGTTGTGGGAAATACTAAAAAAAAGAACCCACCAGCTCTCCTTGGGGCATGGACCACGCTCCTGAGCTCCTGTAGCTGCCAACAACACTCTCCAGCTAGCCCCCTCCCGAACTCTCCCCCTCCCCCCATGCTGTGCCTGATCACTGTGTTCCCAGCTCTCTTTTGCTTGTCCCTGGCAGGGCTAGTTCTTGCTCAGCCATAAACCCATGTAATCGGCAATCCCACATTCCAGCAACTAAATGGAACCGCCAACCTCATGGTTGCATATCACAATACCCAGTAACCCGGTAAAATCAATACTCCTAATGCTTAATTAACCAATCAGATTTACGTATCAATAATATCACCATTTACACGATGCCAATACAATAATTTCAGAGCCAATTGATATTGATAAAAGCTTTATCCCAATTAGTCTAACCTTACATACCACAACTACTTGTGACTGGTAAACGTCACGTGGGTTCAGGTCCACAGCCATCTTCCTTCCCCTCCTACTCTCTGTTGCTCCCTGTCTCCACAACTCTTAGTTCTGCCTCCCGTTTCCCTGTCCAATTACAGGCCTTCTCTGCACTAATGTAATTGGAGGTGGAAAATCCTGTGACACATGACCCTGTGAGCAATACCATGCCTAGACAGTAAGGCCTGGGCAGTACAGGAACAGTAGCTGAATGTGACCCAGGAAACAACCTGTCTCTGTGGCCTCCGCTTCAGTTCTCGCCTCCAGGTTCCTGCTTTGAGCTTCTGCTCTGATGCCCATCCTCGATGCACTGTGGCCTACAAGCAGAAGCCAAAGAAATCCCTCCTTCAAATTGTCTTTGGTCAGAGTTTTCCGTAAGCAGCACAGAAGGACACCCTTACAGGAGTAGGAGAATGTCCATTATTTTCTTAAGCATTGAGTCATTGAATTCTTCAAATAAATGCACAATAAATATAACAACAGCAGAATAGGCATACAGTGACTTATTTCAGCCACATTAGGGGATACAATCTCGAGTCAGAGGGGAAGTCTCAGGAGAATGAGAGGATCTGTCCAAACTACAGGCTGCAAAGCGAAATTGTGTCCAGTAGATGCCCCTGGTATGCAAAGAGGAGAAGCTGTCAGGCTGAAGACAAGGAAAGACATCTGGTGGACATAAAGACTTGGAACCCATGAGGTATGAGTCCACAGGTTCAACCACCTGCCCTGTGCCCCCCCCCCCCCCCCCCGCCCTGCCTTGTGTGTAACTGGCAGTTTCTAACTTTTAAGAAGGTAGAGAGAAGCTGAGTGCAGAAGTGCTTTGTTAAATTATTTTGATGTTTGTGATTCTCTCTGTTTCTTTTTACTTCGTTTCAAGCACAATCTTTATCGTGTTTGTCAATCTCTTGTGCTTTTATTTGTCTTCTTCAAAGAACATTCGCGCAGTGTTCATTACACCGTTTTTTTTTTTCATTTTCTGAGTTTATAGTTTTTATCTTTTTCACCTCTGTGCTTCTTCTCTTCCCCTCCTGTGTATATTCAATAGTATTTTCATTTAACTATATTGGTGCTTTTTTTTTGAAAAAAAATATGCTTTTTTTTTTGTGACCTTCTGACAGATGTTTGTCTGAACACAACCAGAAGTTGTGAACAATGCCTTGGGGAACTGTGGGAGAGGCTGTCGGAAAAAGGGCAGAGGTGCTTTTACCTCGAGTGCATTTTGTTCCCTGGGTTGCTCCTGGATGTGATTTTTGTGCCTCCCATGACAAATGTTTACATTCAATTTATGTGGCAAGTTTATAAGTTCTTGTTGGATGTCAGATCCGAGCTGTAGAACCCAGTCGGGGGTGGGGGGGAGGACATGCTGAGTGCTGTCCTCAGTGTGCCGTGAATCTGGTTGTGACCTTCTGCCCTGCTTTCAAGATTTCCCTGGTATAATCTGTAGAACATTCCAGGCATGGTGTTTAAATAAGTCTGCCCTGAGAAAGCTCTGGGAAAGGGATGCTGTGTTAATATTTGGTACGTGCTTGCTGGCACTTATTTACATATTTTTCTGATCATGTTTTTCTGAACTCAAACACCCCTCCTTGGATCACCACTTTCTTTGTTCTATTCATGAATAAAAGTACACCGAAACTGAAGTGGAACTGTCTAGAGTATGAGCCTGAAGTCCACTACATTCTTTAAGGTCTTCAAATCCCAGGTCCAGCAGACAAGATCTGCACTGACTGATAAAGGCCGACAATATTTAATTTTGTTTTGTATCTTCTGATTTTCCCTGATCTGCAGCTGTTTTATCTTCTCCTCTTTATATAACATTCACCTCTACTCTTTCTTCTCCTTACTTCTTCTTCTTGCTTCTGCTTGTTCACCTCATTCCTTTGTCTTTCATTTACAATCTCTACACTCACCTGAAATAAATTTTAACTTCCCAGTATACTCTACAGACGTTTTGCAATTTTATGGTCATTGGTGATCAGTTAGTAGGCTAGGGATTTTAGTGTTTTTATGTGAAGCTTCCCATTTCCTCGAAAGTCATTGGCTATGGCGCCACGAGAGCAAAGGAAGCAGAAGCTGAAGGCAGGGTTTGGACAACAGTGAGTACAACAAAAGGACTTCTGGAGTCAGCTTCAGAGAGACAGCTCATTTTATTGTTCCAGGGGTAAGGTATGTAAGGGTTTTGTTTTGTTTTGGTTTGTTTTGTTTTGTTTTGTTTTTGGTTTTTTGAGACAGGGTTTCTCTGTGTAGCCCTGGCTGTCCTGGCACTCACTCTGTAGACCAGGCTGACCTCGAACTCAGAAATCCACCTGCCTCTGCCTCCCAAGTGCTGGGTTGAAAGGCATGTGCCTAGTGTGTGTAACGGTTCTTAGCGTTACAGATAGGAAGGACTGATTGGTCTTGATACAGAACCTAATTAACATACGGTAGGAAGGAAGAGCAAGACACACTTTCAAGAAGCTCTCCAGGATCATTCTCCAAATAGTCAGGCATCTGTGCCCAGAGACACTCTCCAAACTCAGTCAGGCCGAGAAAAGGAAGCCCCACTGGAAAAAGGAGTCCTACATTTTGCGCCCAGCTTGGAGGGAGAGCTAGCCTGGACGGGGTGGCCTGCGACCTCAATAGCATCATTCGCTAACGTTTTTCTGCATCTTACGTTGTTTGATGCTGCGGTTCCCACACTTTTGTTCTGCCTCAGTACAGTACATGGTATCCAGCCTTCAAGAGTGGATTATTCTGATGGTGCATGCTTGTAATCCCAGCACTTAGGTGGCAGAAGCAGGTCGATTTCTGGGAGGTTCAGGCCAGTCAAGGCTACAGAGTGAGTCCTTGTTTTAGGGAAAACACACACACACACACACACACACACACACACACACACACACACACGCACGCACGCACGCACGCACACACGCACGCACAAGTAGCCTGCCAGTTAAAAATAGAACAAGAATAGATGTTTAATACTTGCTTGTGGGTGAAGCTGCCTTCTTACAAAGAGCAGAAAGAGACAGGAAACCTAGGGAAGCATCAGACCTCGTTGCCACGCAGGTTATATGAGTGCATACATTTGCCTAACCCATGCACGGCTCATGGAAGGTACTTTACAGTGCGTAAGCTATATTTGCAAATAAAGTACTGTGTCTTTGACCTGATTTCTATTTGCTGTTTTGTGTGAATATTTCAAAAAAGGTGTGCTTATTTTCAATAGTCACTATTTTTTCCTCTGTGGATAAGAAATATTTTTATAGTTGCAAAGGTGATACATCTGCTTAGCACAGAAGGAAAGAATGCTGCTGGGATATGATTGGCATACAATTTCTTTTCTGGATCATCATATAAAAGCAACCTTGTAGAAAAATGTCTGCAAATCAAAGAAGGGTAGTTTGTCTGAAAGTGTGGCTAGGTATCTCAGGGTTTTACTGCTAAGAACAGACACTGTCACCAAGGCAACTAACTCTTAAAAAGAACATTTAATTGGGGATGGCTTACAGGTTCAGAGGTTCAGTCCATTATCATCAAGGTGGGAACATGGCAGCATCCAGGCAGGCATGATGTAGGAGGAGCTGAGAGTTCTCCATCTTCATCTGAAGGCTGCTAGCAGAATACTGACTTCCAGGCAGCTAGGATGAGGGTCTTAAAGCCCACACCCACAGTGACCCACCTACTCCAACAAGGTCACACCTTCTAACAGTGCTACTCCCTGTGCCAAGGATATACAAACCATCACACTAGGTAATAGAGAATGTGTTTAACATGTATGGGGTTCCAACATTGTGGTCTCCAACATGGAAAGGAAAGAAAGAAGGAAAGGAAATGAAAGAAGGCATTAGTTAAGAAGAGATTTTTCCTCCTGAATATTCTTTATTTATGGCTGATTGAATCCATTGTTCTAATATAAGGCTGTATACATACTTATACTGATATGTAACTGTATACATGCTCAAAATCACCTTATTAATTTAAAATTAAAATGTTTTACAGGGACATAGCAACTAAATATCTCAATACAAACATTTATATGTCTTAAATAAATAACCTGGCATAAATACAGTGTGGTTATCATAATTAGAACAAGAGCTACATCAAAGACATGCAGTACAATGCTCTGTCAAAAAACCCCTTTTAAACACACTTTAATTGGAAAAAGTTTAGTGAATAGACTATTTGAAAATGGTATCATTTGATTACTCATTAGAATTCAATTGAAAAGTTCCCTTTAGAGTGTGACATTAGAATCCTCCCAAAAAATTGCTAGCTTGGGATTTTATAAAAACAGAGCCAGCCTTCTCTCAGTCATCATGTTAACAGCCAACATCTGATGTTTATGATGTATTGGGTTCTTTATAGGTTTTATATATTTTGACTCATTTCTCTTTCACGAAGGCTGTGGGGTAGATATTTGTCATTATTTGTTCCCATCTCATTAATGAGTTGAAGCAAATAGCAATTGTCTATCACCTGAAATATATAGAGGGAATATATATATATATATATATATATATATATTTAGTATATATGTATATGTATATTTATATATGTGTATATATATATATATTTAGTATATATGTATATGTATATTTATATATGTGTATATATATATATAAAACCTAATATATAGAGGGAAGGGTAAGGAAGGGAGGAGGGGAAAGGAAGGGCAGAATTTGAAAATACAATTGCATAAAACTGTGATTTTTTAAAAAACAAATATCATCTACTCTATCACATTCATCACTGGGCATTCATCTACATATACATTCACCTGGTCCATGGCCTCGTGATCACTCTTGTTTGGCTCAGGATAATCATCTCTTAACTCATTTTATGTGTGCACTAATGTTTTGTAGCTACAGAGGTAAAGCCATAGAGGCCACGGCTCAGCTTTAGTTCCAAGCTTTTGGCACACCATGGGCCACACTTTGGTACACTGCTTTCTGAGCAGGGTTGGCTGGGATGAGGGTTTCCATTCTCCTTGGCCAAACAAAAGGAGGCACTGAAGTGAGTTACTTTTGTTTTATTTGACATTTGCTTTTTTCCCCTTAGTACTTTAACTCATCTTTAAAATAAGGGATGTTTCCCAAAGGTGATGGAAGAAGGCAAATGAGAAGGAGAGGGGAAGAGGAAGAGGAGGAGGAGGAGGAGGAGAAGGAGGAGGAGAGGGAGGAGGAAGGGGAGAAGGAGGAGGAAGAGGAGAAGAAAGGAGGAAGAGGGAATGGTGGTTGTTATGATGAGGATGACGAGGAGAAAACTGAGGGCGAGAGGAAGAGGAGGAGGAAGAGGAGAAAGAAAATGTTTGTTTTTTGGAGGGGAACCTGGGAAAGGGAAAATTTACATGTAAATAAAGAAAATATCTAATAAAAAAAAAAGAAGGAGGATGAGTTAGTGTTTATTGTCAGGAGAGATTTACTGATTCTTCGAAGTACTTTGGTCGTCTTCCTGGTTGACTGGATTATTGCTTACTGGTTTCTTTCTCCCTTATTACTATGAGTTGCTGGTGTACTGAGGTGTGCGTGATTGATTCTTCTCCTAGTTCTCTTTGGTTGCTCTATTCTCTTTATAAAACTCGTGTTTCCCTGTATGCTCATGATTAAGACCTTTGTGGGTAGGGTTCTGTTACTTAGGCAGTGTTCAGTTTCCTATCAGGTCATTTCTAGTTATCTCAGCTTCTTCTTCTACCTCACAGATTATCAGTTTTGATCTCTTGAAGGATGGTGTCCCACAGTCCTTGGGTGTTACTTTTTAATTATCTCCTCCCTTGGGGGAGCACTCTCATCCAGGCAAAAGGGAGCTGGGAGGGCAGAAGTGGGATGGGGTGGTGGTGGAGGGGTAACCAGGAAGTGGGATATCATTTGAGACGCAAAGGAATGGAATGATTAATAGTAATAATAATAATAATAATAATAACCTCTTCCCTCTCCTTTCTGGAATACATGCACATTAGCTTTTAACTGTTGGTTGCCCTATGTTGGTTTTCCTGCTTATTTTTGTTATTCTGGCAATTATATATAAATGTCTAATCTGTTTTTATTTTCCTAAAGAGATTTCTCATCTGTTTATGAATATTTCCCATATCTTCCAATAGGTGTTTAAATATAGGACTTATGATTATTTTAAAGCTCCTGTTTGATAGTCCCAATATCTTCTTCATTTATGAGACTAGCCTTGTTGCTTGCTTTTCCCCCTTGATTATAAGTTTATTGTTTCCTTATTCTATTTGATCCCAGATTTTTTTATTAGATATTTTCTTTATTTACATGTCAAATGTTATCCCCTTTCCTGGCTCCCCCCCCAGGAAGCCCCCATCCCATCCCCCCTCCCCTGCTTCTATGAGGGTGTTCCCCTACCCACCCACCCACTCCTGCCTCCCTGCCCTGGCATTCCCCTATTGACTGTCAGATATGTATAAACGATGATAGTGATTTTTGAATATTCAGGGTAGGATACTTTTCATTTATAACATTTTTATTTGCTTTGTTTTTGCTATAATTTGGAGCTGTGCAAGAGGATCGAATCTTATGTGAGAATGGTTGGTTATTTCAGAACCCTTACCTACATGAGCGTGTTCCTGGTGAGTATGGACCATCACAAGGACTATACTGATCTTGACCTTCAGGTTGATAGAGCATGCTAGGTTTGCTTCTGGGGTTTTCAATGAGATAGCTGTGCCCTGTTGTTAGTCACTAAGGAGGCACCAGGAGGAGGAAACGCCACCACTTACCAGGGAGAAAAGTCTTGCCTTTAAAAGCCTGTTAACATACCTTCAAAGTTTTGTTTCATCTACAAAAGAAAACCTGTGTCAGGTAGTATCAGTGAATGCCTTTCACTACAGCTCTGGGAAGCAGGGGCAGGCAGATCTCTGAGTTTGAGGCCAGCCCTGGCCTACAGAGTGAGTTCAGGACAGCCGGGGTATCACAGACAAGAGAGTAGATGAACACAGTTAGTATAACAAAAGTTATATTTTATTATGTTAAGGTTCATCATACGATGTTTATACTTTAAACTCGTAACTACAGTCCCAAGCCTATCTCCCCATGGCTCCTCACATGTGTGTCATATCTTAGCTGAAGGTCAGGTTCAGTCTTTAACAGAAATCTTTGAGGGTCCAAATCCTGGGGCAGAGTCTCCAGTCTCGGGGCGGGGCAGGGTGACATCTTTCCAGATGTGCAGAGAACATTGCTCTCCGTCTCTGCTTATATACTGTGTAATGGGTGTGCCAGGGCATGTGTCTGGTTGTCTTGAGTGAGTGATGTCACTGAGCTTTGGTTATCAGGTGTAGCCTTGGGTGTGGTGGGGATCCTGACTAAGCTATTTTTAAATGCCCAAAAGACATTTTTTAGTATGCTCATTACACAGAGACCTTACAGAGAAATCCCATCTCAAAAACAAACAAAACAAAACAAAACAACCCCCCAAAACAACTACCCCAACACACACAAATAAGAAAGAAAGAAAGAAAGAAAGAAAGAAAGAAAGAAAGAAAGAAAGAAAGAAAGAAAGAAAGGATGAAAGAAAGGATGAAAGAAAGAGGGAAAGAAAGAAAGAAAGGATGAAAGAAAGGATGAAAGAAAGAGGGAAAGAAAGAAAGAAGGAGAGGAAGGAAGGAAGGAAGGAAGAGAGAGAGGGAGAAAGAAAGGCAGACAGACTTAGAAAGAAAAAGTCAAGACCACTAAGTTACTCTGGCTCATTAGTTTAGGTGACTTAGAGTAAATTTTGTTAACACTAAATTCTCTGCTCAGAAATGTCCACGTTCACGGTCTTCTTTTTGAACTTTTCGGTATGACCATGAACTGAGCATGCCCAGGAAGATGTCCCCGCTTACATCCTCTTCCTGAGATATGTATAGGCCCCCAGTGAACCTCCATGCTTCCTATTTATGGGAAAAATTCCGCTTTGCAAAAAACCCTGGTGCTTTTGTTCCCAATGGAAAACTTCTTCAGTGGCCTATATGGAAGATTACCAGCATAGTTTACAGGTTCAGGGAGCCATGCTCACATATCCAGATAAGCTCTTTTATACTAACAAGTGAAGTTATACTTCAGAGATGTCATTTCTATAATTATCTGTTCCAATATAATTTACTTTATTGGTAACCTTAATTAAAGATTACATAACTCATTAATCAATGTACTTAAATTTATTTTTTCAGAAGGAAGTTTGCTAGAATGTTCCTCCTTTAAATCAGATACCTCCATAAATGTCTCTGACTCACAATACAGCATCTGGGCCATCCTCAACTTCATGTTCCTTCTACCTCAATCTGCACAGAGCTGGCGTGACACACACTGGGTACCACATTCTGCTTAAGTTCTAACTTCTTTGAGCAAGAGTTTCTGCTTGGTTTTTTTTTTTGTTTGTTTTGTTTTATTTTGTTTTGTTTTGCCTTGATGGTTGTGGAAACTATCTGCCCTAGCTATAGATTTTGTTAATTAAGTTGTAAATAGGCACATTTAAAAAAAAAGAAGTACTTGGGAAAGAATGTCCTTGGGACAACCTGAATACCCTGCCCCATACAAAAATAACACTCAATAGCCTGTTGGGACCACAACTCCCTTAATGAATTCATGAAGTGCCTATTTGGGATTAGGTTGTATTATTGAAAGTTAAGCCCTTATTAGGCAAGATAAAAATTCTATATACAATATCCTTTGTGAATTTTGACTTTGGTATTAAGGGTAAAGTTCTGAAAGCCTATATTTTCAGCTGATTTTCTTATATTTGGTTTAAAAAAACTGGCAGAATCCTTGTTCCATAATTTAATAACTTCATGACTATGGGCTAATTCCTTACCTTATGATTTTATTCTCTTAATCTCTATGGCTAGCAATCTCCTGTTCATAAGACTTCAATAACAGTTAAATGAGCTCATATACAAAATCATTTAAAATTACTTGAGCCCATAGAAGTGGACACTGGGGTAGGGCGCATTGCTGTGATTTTAAGGGCAAACTGAGATACACACTGTGTACCAGACAATCCTAGGCTGCTGTGTAAATCTCAACAAACAACTCACTTAAGGCTCACTTTGTCTGAATCAGTTGTTGCTGTTTTAAATGAAAAAGAAATAGCTTGTTGAAAGATAAGCTTTGACTAAAGGTGAAAGATCCAGGAGGGCTGTATGTGAGCAAGGGACTTATTTCCTTCTTGCTGAGACTGTTCTTAGTCTAGGAGGAAGACAGATTGTCTTCCCCGTTCTGATGCCCATGGAGTAGGCCCCCAGTGAGTTCAGAAAGCCTTCTGTATATTCCTCAAGGATGGGCATTTAGCTTTCCAGTATTCAAGGGAGACTCTACAGAAACAAGAAATCTGATGAGCTAATCTGAGGGGTTTAAACATCATAATTTGATGAAACATGGAAGGAAGTATGGGGGGGGGCAGTTAGGTCAAGGTTAGAGAAGCACAGAGAGTGGGGTCAAGGTTTGCTACAGAGCACACGCTGTGTCTTCTCCACCCATTGTAGCTCTAGAGATAGTTTCCTTGTAGTGGAGTGGAGGATACCCTGTAAGGGCAGATTTTCTTTCACAAAAGGATAATGTATAGCTAGTTTTCAAATTTCTCCTGAGTTGGAGGAAAAAAAGAAAAACCCAGGTGCGCCCTGGCATTTTCTTTTCTCTGCTACCTGATCTACTGAGAGTTGGGCAAGCAGCCTCAGACCCCTGCCACAGCTGAGAGGAGCTCCCAGTACCATGTTTTCCTGACACAATGGATTACACCCTCGAACCATGTGTCAAAATAAGCCTTTCTTAGCCGGGCAGTGGTGGCGCACACCTTTAGTCCCAGCACTTGGGAGGCAGAGGCTGGTGGATTTCTGAGTTCAAGGTCAGCCTGGTCTACAAAGTGAGTTCCAGGACAGCCAGGGCTACACAGAGAAACCCTGTCTTGAAAAAAAGAAAGAAACAAACAAACAAAAGGCCCCTCTTCCCTTAAAAGGGTTTCTCCTGAGGACACTCAGTAATCATGAGCCTCAGGCTCATGTCTTGTACCAGTAACTGTTTAATTGTTTGATTGGAATTTTTTTTTAATGTTCTATTGAAGAAATAAACAGAAGAAATTGATAAATCAGGGTGAGATTAATAAAAGCATAAAAATGAGGAAAGGAGTCAGGAAGGGCAGTATCCACTTTCATATGGAGTTTTCCAGGTGTTGGATGCATTGAGTTGTCCCTTACATTTTTGGAGGTCTATTTGAGGTTGTTGTATCTTGTTTTTTAATATACCTTAGTATTGGTTGACACAGAAGCAGCATTCCTTTCAGAGGAAGACGCAAAGGCTGCCTTTTCAGCTGTAAGAAAATCTAGTCCCCATCAGTTTTAGAGTACCACCACTGCAGCCAAGGGGGTTAGTCTGTCCTTGAAGGGTGAGCATGGTTTGGGCCACCTGCTGGAGATCCTGGATAAGCTGGCTAGAAAACTGATGATACAAGGTTAGAGAGGTGGCCAGTCCTCTTGTCCCAGGCAGGTGCAACACCCACAGTTATTCCTGTGACAGACAGGAGGAGCAAGTGTGAGAACCAGAACTGAGTAAATAGGGACATCTCAAAAGAAAAACACCAGGAGGCCAGGAATTTCTGAGCTTAATGAGATAGCTCAGGAACTTTGGGAAGGTGGTGGAACTCTTGGGAAGGGAAAGGCAAATTAACATTCCTCAGATCACAGAGTGAAAACCAACCTGTGGGTGGGGACACATTCCACAGGGTGGATCTTTGCCCATCTTCAGACAAGGGAAGTCCTTGCCACCTCATTCCCTGAAGACCAATCAGTTTAAAAAGTCACACTGCTTTGCCAATCACATTGTGTCTAATGGCTGCTGCCCTGAAAATTGTATAAAAGCTCACTGAACAAGTTGTGTGGGGTTGTCACCTCTCCTTAGGGTCTGGGACAGCCCCAGTGCACAGGAACATTAAACATACTCTTGCTTTTTGCATCAAACAGTCTCCACATGATTCACTTGGGGTCTCCAGTAAGCTAAGGCTTGATAGGGTCATACACAAGATTTGAACTGTTCTTTCATTATGTCAGGCAGGTAGTTATTGAGTCCATGGCTGGAATCAGTAGGGGCTCTTCTCCAAGTATCATCCTCAACTTGGGGAAGAGAAATACTAGAGTGCAAACCAGCTGGAGAAGAAATTTAGAAGAGCAGAGGTATGAGTTTGGCTAATTTGTAGGGATGCAGAGGAGAATGTCATCTATATACTGTATGAGTTTAAATTTGGGGAGAGAGAAAGAGAATAGATCAGAGGCCAGGGTTGTCTTGGAACCCCTGGGGTAGGACAGTACAGGAGAATTGGATAGAGATCTAGGTGTCACGATCAGTCCTGGTGAAAGCAAAAATGTAAGCTAGCTTTCTGGTGGTTTTATGTGGTACTGTGTTCAGAGAAACCACAGTGGGACTCAGAGAGCCACGGTAGGGGCTTCTCACTGTGTAACAAAGCAGCTTTCCCAACACTTCCACTGGAGTCTTTCCTCCCTCTGAAATTCCCTGTTCAAGAATGAAGCTACAGTGCGACCTCTTTCTTCCAGTGATCTATGTTCCTAGTCTCCCTGCCCCATGTAAGTAAACTCCTGTTTTAAACTCAAATATAAGTGAATTCCTGAGGTCCTTCCTCTCTGGAGACTCACAGAGGATCAGAGCCAGCAGGGAAGCAATGAAAACCACCCTTAGAAAAGAAGATAAAAATGAAACAAGAGAAAAGCATTCCAAATAGAGCCAGGAGGGTTTTCTGTTTGTTTGTTTGTTTTTGTTGTTGTTATTGTTGGTTTTTTGTTTTTTGTTTTTGTTTTTTGTTTGTTTGTTTTTTTGAGACAAGATTTCTCTGAGTAGCCCTGGCTATCCTGGATTCACTCTGTAGACCAGGCTGGCCTCGAACTCAGAAATGTGCCTGCCTCTGCCTCCCAAGTGCTGGGATTAAAGGCGTGCACCACCACGCCCCAGGAGGGTTCTCTGAAGCCACCTCTGCACAGTTCCAAGTTACGATACATGCCATCTCTACTCATTTGTTGGCCACTGGCTTCTGATAGTGCCCAAATGACCAGTTATGTCAACCCAGATTCTCAGCACCCATCTGAAGCTATTAGACCAAAAAAAAAAAAAAAAAAAAAAAAAAAAGGAGATAGATTCCAGAGCCCCCAGAACATACAGACTGGGTGAGGGCTCAGTCTTTGTAGTACCCTCTAACCCCCTCTCTACAGTCTCTTTTGTTAGCTTCTCAAGCTCAGAACCCCAAATAAGGTCTCATACTTCCTGTCTTCCTTCTACTACAGATTCCAGCTCTCCCCTCCTTCCTCTGCTGCATGTGCTGATATTGCCTGTGTGCACCACCATTCTTTCTCCTTTCTCTGTCTTTCTCCTGTGTTCCCTTCACAAATTCACTTTCATTTATTGTCTCTTATCATAGGTCTTTTGGCTGTTATTATTTGACAGGGTCTTGTGTAGGCCAGGCTGGCCCTGAACTACTGTTCCCCTAGCCGCTACCTCTCAAGTGCTAGAGTTTCAGTCAAGTTAAAAGTTCTTTTTCAGCTCTTCCTCCCTCTGTCATTCAAACACTAACTACCTCTGGGCACTGATAAATCAGCAGAATTGTTATCCAATGCCTGCATTTCCTAAAGACATCTTGGAGAAATAAAATAATTATAAAAGTAATGATTGCAATATTTCCTTATAGCAGGATGTGCTCTGTGGAAGCTAGAAAAAATATGTATAAGAGCATATCCTTATCTGGTTCCTATGGAATGAAGGAAAATTGTTTCATAAGCACCCTTATTGAACTTCTAGGCCAACTCTGATGTCAGGGAGTCAGTCAGAGTAAAAGTACTATTTCTTCACAAGAATTTTCTCTGTTTGGAGTTACCAGGTAGAGAACAAATAAACCTGCTAACTTCCCTAGCTCTTAGTTGACTTAAAAATAGCTAATTTGGGGGGGGGGGAAGCTCATACAAATTAGGACTTATCAATTTTCCCTAACCTTGTGCAGATGCCTCCTGTAATGTTTGTTTGGCTTAGGATCACAGTCCCCTATGTTATGTGGCAGGAACTTGAAGGCCACTTTTGTGGATAATGGCTGCTCTGTGTGTGTGTGTGTGTGTGTGTGTGTGTGTGTGTGTGTGTGTGTAATTTGTCCATTTATAAAAAATACTTTGGTGTTGAAAATATTTTAACCCTTGACACAAAGGATTTTTTCTAGAGTAGGAAGAACTTCCTAAGCCTCTCTAATTATGACATTCATGTGTTCGCGTGGGACTCCTTATTTGTGATCTTCTAAACCATCCACACAAAACAAATAATCCTTCTTGCTATTGTGCTAAGTGCCTACTGTAGACAACTAGATATGAAAAGTCAGTCAAAATTGAATTTTTTTAAAGTGCTAGTAGAAATATTCATGACTCTGCTCCCCAGCGATCAGGGATATGTTTCTGGACTCCTGTAAAAGGACCAACAGCAGTTCTTTCCTATTTAGCATGCACAGCCCTGCCCATGGCCTGCAAACTAGGTTGGCAGTGGATACATCTGCAGGCCCTTCCTCTATAGAGGCAGTGGTAAGTCATCGAGATTGTTATTCAACACTGTTTCTAAAGGCAGTTCAAAGCTTGTCTCCGTGAAACTGTTAGATGGCTTCAGTGGAGTGGAGTGATTTCATATGGCTGTGTTTTCAGTGATCAATATTTTTACCTTCCTGAACAAATAGTAAAATCGCCACTCAATTTTGTCTGTTTTGTCTCAATAAAATTGCAGTTAAGCTGTTTGAGTCCTGTGCTCATCTTTGTGAGTCCAGCTACAGTCTGGTAAGGATTTCAGAGAGTGACAGGGCTCAAGACACTGCATCTGAACGTGACACTTTGAATATTTGAAACTGATGACTTGTCAGGAAGCAGGTGCAATATTTTATGAATTTCTTCACATACACATATATAAACAGAAAATCATAAGATCAATAAATTATATATAAATTCACACATGCATTCAAAATTTGAGTCCTGTAGAGGGAAAATTTAATATCTTTTCCTCAGTCATGGCTGACACCCCCATAATAAGTAACAGATTAAAAAGAGAAAAGCATAGTGAACTTATTTTATCCAAGTTGTACATGGCAAAGGTGCCTTTAGAAATTCTGACTCAAATTTCCAGAGAAAACTGTATATTTTTATGCTAGGTCTGATGGAAAAAAGTGAATAGTAATGGAGGAATGTGACTGGACAGACTAGAGTATGATTTCATAGTGATAGACTGGGGGATACTCAGTAAGGCCTGTTTGTTTTGTTGTTTTGTTTTGTTTTTATTTTTTGTTTCTTGGGTTTGTTTGTTTTGTTTGTTTTTGCTTGTTTGTTTTGTACCCCATATGGTCATCATTCTTCTCTACTTTAGGAAACTTCATTGAGTGCCCTTCCAGGTTTCATGGCTTACTTCAGGGAATGGGGTTTAGATTCTTTGTCTTGTTTCAGGAGAGACAGTGTATAGGCAATCAGAATCTGCCTCTATAGCTCTTCTTCCCCCTCACTTCCAAATACTCAACATGCATCAGGAACCAGACTTTGGGATAGGTTTTAAGCCCAAACAGCCAGAACTACCTGGAATATATATAGTAGCTATTTGTCCATATGGTTCTGTCTACCTAGAACTACAAACAATGAAGGCTTCAGAGTAATTTGTCAACTCTTAGATGGTACAGAATATACACTCAAGTGAGGGGGAGACAGGAGTCTCTGAATCAACCCATAGTACATATCTTTTCTAAATTCCTTCTCGACTGTGATCCTGGACCTATGTGCTCATCTTTGTTGAGTCCAGTTGTAGCATGAATCTGCTAACAACTTCACAGAGAGACAGGGTATCTTAGTTAGGGTTCCACTGCTGTGAAGAGACACTATGACCAAGGCAACTCTTCTAAAGAATAACATTTAACTGAGGCTGGTTTATGGGTTCAGAGATTTAGTTCATTAATATTATGGTAGGAAGCATGGTGACCAGGTAGATGTGTGGCTGGAAGAGCCTAAAGTTCTGCATCTTGATCCAAAGGAAGCCAGGAGAGGACTGCCTTCCAGGAAGCTAGGAGGAGGATCTCAAAGCCCACCCCCACAGTAACACACATTCTCCAACAAAGTCACACCTACTCCAACAAGGGTATACTTCATAGTGCCATTCCCTGGGCCAAACGTATTCAAATCACCACAATGGGGTTCATGACACTCAACCCCCTAATATGGCACTTAGACAACAACATATTGAGCATTTGATGTTGGTAAGACCTGTGGCAGAGCAGCAAAAGACAGAATTATGGAATCCCTCCTGAGGCAGATTATACTGTCTGCAAGTGAACAAAAGGAACATGCTAAGCTATGAAGATGAAGTCCCTGGGAGAAGCCTAAATGAGCAGGCATTAAATTTTCCCCACTGTGCTATTCCTTCTCACTTGTATTTCCCCCATAACTTCCCAATCCTTCCCCAAAAGATAATGAAGGGTCTAGCAAGATAGGTTAACCAGTAAAGACACTTGTCACCAAATTTAGCAACCTGAGTTTGTTCCCTGGAACCCACATGGTAGAAAAGAGATAACTGCACTCTGCAAGTTGTCCTCTGACCTCAAGACATGTACTATGACACACATGTACAGAGACACACAGAGAGTAACACAGATACACACACTATATTAATGAAAAATATATATATAAAAAAAAGAAAATAGAGCATAAAACCCCAAAGGTTTAACCACTAGTTTCAACTTCATATTCTTGTTGCTTTTCTTCAAATCTATTTGTTGTTGTAGAGGTCCCAACAGAGAACTCTGAAGAATAGAAGGAAACATATTTTTTTCTCTTTGAAAGGCAAGCCCTGTTAACTGAGGTTTTCAGAACAAAGGTCTCTTTTGTATTAGAGGTTCTACAATGCTGACAAAAACCCTAGTTAGTTGTCAGGATTATGGAGTGTTGGAAGGTTACAGGTGGTAGCCAATTAGTTGGGCTATCTTCAGCTTTTTTTTTTTTAAGATTTATTTTATTTATTGTATGTGTATGAGTACACTGTAGTTGTACAGATGGCCGTGAACCATCATGTGTGTGGCTGCTGGGAAGTGAACTCAGGACCTCTGCCAGTCCTGCTCTCTCCAGTGTCATTCACTGTAGCTGTCTTCTGATGCAGCAGAAGAGGCCGTCTGATCTCATTACTGGTGGTTGTGAGCCACCATGTGGTTGCTGGGATCTGAACTCAGGACCTTTGGAAGAGCAGTCAGTGCTCTTACCCACTGAGCCATCTCGCCAGACCTATCTTTAGCTTTTTAATAGCCATTTGCCATTTACTTCATCTATGTTTGAATTACCATCTCCTTATAAAATAAATTCACCATGCCTCACTAGTTTTGCCCTCTCCACTATCTACTCAACTTCAGATTTTTTTCTTTTCTTTTCTTTTCTTTTCTTTTCTTTCCTTTTCCTTTTTTTTCCTTTCCTTTCCTTCCCCCCCCCCCCCCTCCCTCCCCCCCCCCCACCCCCCCCCACCTCTATGGAGTCTAGTTCGTCAACTACTCTTGGAATGGGGCCCACCCT
This sequence comes from Montemys delectorum, assembly GCA_019843815.1. Lineage (NCBI taxonomy): Eukaryota > Metazoa > Chordata > Mammalia > Rodentia > Muridae > Montemys > Montemys delectorum. The sequence continues at coordinate 27,748 of JADRCD010209674.1, read as the reverse complement.
GGAGTGTGGCTGACCTACCAGGGGTTACCCTATTGAAGGAAAGTGACTACTCTTCTCTCAGCAGCTATCAAATGCCAGTAGCTGCTTAGCTAGTGGTGCGAGTAAGTCCATGCCCGTGTCCCTGCCTCCATGCAGGAATTTTTGGCTTGAGTTTTCAAAGATCTTGCATATGCTGTTTCCATCACTATAAGATTAATGTGCAATTGTCCTCTTGTGTCCAGAAAATAGTTTCCTCGAAGTTATTCAAAGTCTGCGGCTTATGTCTTCCTACCCTTTCTTTTTTGAGGTTCCCTAAACCTTTGGTGCGTGCACACAGCGTGTGTGTGTGTGTGTGTGTGTGTGTGTGTGTGTGTGTGTGTGTCTATGTGTGTGTGTCCGGGAGTTGATATCCATCTACCATTTAGGGGCTGAGCCTCCGTGGTCTCTTACTCTTTTCAGGGAAAGCAGTGTTAATTTGCATTTTGTTCAAGAAGAAGCTTGTCTGATGAAGGTGGAAAACTGCACTGATCTTTGGGTATAGGGACAAGCCATAAGGGTTTGTTTCTATAAGGACTTTTTGAAAAGCCTTTAGTGTTGGTTAACTTCCTCTGCTCTGTCTTCCATGCCCCACCTCTTTTAATCCTTCCTTCTCTGTTTCATTGTCCTCAGTGGCCCCTTTTAAAATTCTTCCTTTGTCCCAGTTTCCTTAGACAGCAAATGGTTCTACCATTTGCCCCTGGCTTCAAAGATCCATTCCTCTCCTATGGCCCTCACTAGTTTTCTAACTGCTATGGACATTCCAAATGAAATACACATGTCTGAAGATCCAAGGCTAATGGCAATGTATGAGAGAAAATCATCATCCTTTTGACTTTCTGGGCTATGTCACTCAAGATGATTGTTTCCAGTACCATCCACTTATCTCTGAACTTCCTAACAAGCAGAGAAAATGAACCCACTTCTACACTCTAGATGGCATCACCGTGCCCTCAGCTCAGTGTGAGACAGGAGGTGGAAGGCAGCCAGGATGAGGATAAGGAATGGAGGAGCCACGATACTTGTCAATCATGTCAAACAAGAAGCTCTCCAGAGGTCACTTTATTGTACGACTCTGGCTGTCTTCGATAGGCAGAAACGACAGGTAACGTTTGCGTGTCAGATTTCTTTGCTGGCTTTGATGACTCCAGAGAGTCCTAAGATTGAGTGTGGATTCAGCTGGAAGCAGAGCTGTGACCATTCATGACATCTGCTTTGTCTGCTTTGGGTATGGATGGCCATGTGCGGTTCTGGCTTTCCTCAAGAAAGTGTTGATTTTTAAAAACCAGCTGAAACACTTCCTCTGTCCTGGGTCTCAGACACCTGAGGCTACACTGTTGGCACTTCCAGTGAGATACAACTAGTTCTCACTGGTTTTCCTCTTTGGGAACTCCCCCCACATTTCAAATGGTACCCTAACAATACAGGCAGATGTCTCTCCATTGTTATAAGCTACCACCCCCAATAGTCAGGACTCATATAAAATATCAGACCTATCACTGAAAAGGAGTTATAAAATAAATAAGGAAAAGATCAAGGGTAAAAGAAACATTCAGTTCTCCATTTGAAAGGTATTGTCTAGGCTTGGAGGTAACTGCTGATATATGGTCACATTCATAGTTTTAACATGAACAATGGTAAATTTGCTTGTGGTGGATTATGTTCTCATTATCCTTGAGCTGTCATATGAGTTTTAAGAAGTTGCTGGGCATCATTTTAAATTAGTAACAGATAATTAAGATATATTTTAAAATACATGCACTCAACAGGGTTCATAGTGTCTGTTAGCATCACTGAAAGCCTGCGCCTATGTATGGGCAGATCCACAGACCTGTTGCTAGGGCAACAGCCACCATATTCCCAAAATCCCTAGGGTTCACCTCCCACCTTTACCTGGGCCATGCGTCACAACCCATATATATATATACGGGGAACATTTCTTCATCTTTCTCTCTCCCCCAATCCTCTCTTTTCGCACCACTTCCCCCTCTCCTCTCTCCCTCTCAATTAAACCTCTCACTCGTGGAACTGTTTGGGCCTAGTGTGTGTGGTACTTTTGATGCTAACGCCTCTCCGAACCCATCAGTGTCTATAAAAACACTAAACATTGAAACACTAACCTAATTTCAATGTTTGACTTTGTTTCTTTGTATAGCTATTTAAGTGAAATATGCAATGCAGTGATATAAAGAGATTATTGCTCTTTAAAAAGAGTCCTCCTCTCTCTCTTTTTTTGCCTTCTCTTAGTTTTATTTTGTATTTGTTAATATTTATACTTGCCTTATGCTGTAATTTGGTAAATAATGTTCATTGTCAGGGGATTGCATCATTTGTGATTTTGTCCTAGCGAGTTCCTAAGCTCATAGTCCTCTATTCTGCTTGTAAATAACTGAGCTTGGCTTTTTGAAATGTCTATTTCCACCACTCAGAGGCTAGAAAGGAGACACTGCGCATACTAAAATACTGTTTATCAACCAGCTGTAGCGTGGAGAAGCTCTAAAAAAAAAAAAAAAAAAAAAAAACAACTCCAACGAACACCAACCCCACCCAAGATAATTACATCCACCCCACCCAAGATAATTACATCCGAGGGCTGCATCAGATTCGGGTCCAGTTTCTTCACTGTTTTGGCACACAGTTAACAGGCATCTCCTTTCTAAGATGCTAAGCTTTCTCAGCCTTCCATTCCTGTTACTCTTTCTCTCTCATCTTGGCTTATTGGCAATTGTTGCTTGCATTTGTCCCAAAATGTAGCTGTCCAGTGGCCATGGAGAACTGGGTACACCTGAAACGGAGGCTGGGAATGAAATAGGATGAGTGGACAAGAGAAGAATGAAGCCAAGACAAAGTTTCTCTGATTAAGGCTCAAAGTTTAATTTTCAGCTCTGCGTTTGTATAGGGGCAACCCAAAGACCCATCCTTTGTTTCAGCAGGGTTCTGTTGCTTTGTTTCAGCTGGATTCTGTTGCAAAAGAAGCTCAGCAGGCAGTCTGCTTCTGCAGGTGGGCAAGGCTGAGACTTCCACCTAGGTCAGAAGACTTCACCCAAGACCCACAGTGACAAATAATTAAGGTCTAATTAGCCTGCTGAGGGTCGAGGGAAGGACACCCCAAAGTATAAGATGTAGAAGAACCTTCACTTAGAGTTCTTACATTACTGCATTTGAACCGTCTGGCTTTCAACAAAGTTCTCTAGATTCTCCTTCTTATTAACCTAGATTCTGTACTTAATCTTGGCCCGTGTCTGAGAAGCAAATTACCCCTGTGTCTTCTGTTCTTTATGAATTATAATTCAACCAGTACGGCCATGCCACCTACCACATTTTACCCCCAATAGTATGAATGTTATAATTGCTTACTAATGGTTACTTTAGTTCAGAGAAAATGTCTCTTTTCTTAAAATAGGCTGCTGTTTCTGAGAAGTTAAAGAACTCTTTGCTTGGGTAAGCTAGGGGACACATAGAACAGGTTACCCTTGCCCAAGGTCCTCATGGGGAGTAGCCCAGGTCTCACTTGGGCTAGGCTGCATCTGGATTCGACAAGTGTTGACTCTCTATGAATCCCTATTTAGCAAGCTAGGATCAGTGCTGATACAACTGGCCACAGAGTAAGGTTTTTCCCTCTGCGTGGCCCCTTCCCTGTAGCCATATCTCAGATTCCTCTGGAGCATTGTAGGGTAGCCAGCCATTGTAGCAGACTCTTGGTGCATAGAGTTATGGAGGCAGCTTATACTGCCTGGTAGGACACTGCCGGTGACAGAGAACGATGGTAGAGGGTGAGTGACATCTTGATGTCACTGCTCGTATCCATGCAGGAAATGTGACCCACGCCCACAAACAGGTTTCACTTTCTGAACTTAGCATCACAATGGAGTGTCTGAGTGCATGTGCACTGGGTAGACATCACAGTCTGAGACGATGGTGTGGTGTTTACAATAAGAGGATTAACCATCTGTACTCTTGTCATACACAGGTGCTTCTGCTTGTAATGTTCCAACTTCCCCTGATATCTAGAGCTTTAACTAATTGTGTGTGCTTGTTCCTGTGAATCTGTGGTTTGTTACTGAGACCCACACTAACATCTTACAAGGATATGTAAGAATTGAGCAAACAGGGACACCTCATAAAAATACCAAGGAGCAAGGAATGTCCATTAAGCCTAAAGACAGAGCTTCAGAAACGTTTACTGAGCAAACCCCAGGAGATGCCCTAATTGTGGGGAGTAATGCCCGGTTCCAGGAAATATCCCCAGTAAGGGGTGGATCCCCGCCCCCAGTGCAATCAGTATCTCCTCCTCACCTGGGGCACAGAGGTCAGTGAAAACAAAAGACAATGGGCTCCACCAATGAGAGATAACCAACTCATGCTGTAAACCTATGTACTAGGAAGGTATAAAAAGTGTGTGCTTTTGTTCTTGGGGGTTGCCTTTGCTCCGAATGCAGGATGACCCCCGGTATACTGGTTCAATAAAAACCTCATGCAAATTGCAGCAATCTCCCTCCCTGATTCTTCGAGAGTGGGGCACCCACGCCAAATTTAACAGATAGAGTTCACCTCACTTTGAAGAAACTGATGAAAACAGCTTCTGTCTCCATCTTCTACAGCCCCTATGGGAAGCCAAGTTTCAGATGAAGATTGGCCCTGGGATATCTATTGTCATAGCTTTTTACTATTGCTGTGTAATGGAACTAGATTAGACTTTATTTACTTTATTCCATTAACTAACATATTTGTAGCTAAAATTGTTTATTTATTTATTTTTGGATTCCCGAGGCAGAGTCTCACTTTGTAATACATGCTTGTCTAGAACTCAGTGTTGCTCAGGCTGGCCTCAAACTCATGCCTCTGTCTTTTAGTTCTGGGATGGCAGATTCATGCCACATAACTGGCTTAAAAATCATTATTTAGAAGGCACTGAGACTCTGAGATAACAGTTTATAGTCACATTCAATGAAAATTTATAGATATAGCTCAGAAACGTTAAAAAAAGAGCAAAAGAATTAAATTATTTTTGTTTATATTTTCACTTAAAATTTACAGATGGTATATATATCGCAGAGATAGTTAATGAAGTAGAATCTCTCTTTTCTTGTGGCAACCAGGGGGAAATAGTTTGGCCACTTGGTGCTTCTTGAGTCATTCTAGATGGAACAGTTTGCTGGGAATGGATGTGATCTACAGACAGGACCCTTCTTATTTTGCAGAGCTGGAATGGGAAGAAGGGATCATCAAATCTGAGGTATTAATGATGCTAACATCTCTCGGGAAGATGTACTCTGCAGCCGCAGAGAATCATCTGTTATCTCCTGTGATCCATGCAAGTCATCTCGCCTGCAAGAACGCACGCGAACACCAGGATCCTTTTGCAGCAACCGTTTATTGCATCTTCAAGAGGGAGACCCCCAGCCCCAAAAAGGCGCTGCTTAAATATACCCTGGAGCAGCATGTTCATTTCTGATTGGCTCCTTGCTCAGGAGCGCATTACACCCCGGGATGAGCCGTGACTTGGCGAGAATTCTGCTAGCACCTGCGCAATTCACCTGTAAACTTGGGAGAGCACCAGATGTCAGCGCCATCTGCTGGATATCACCACTCACCGTGGCTCTCTACATCTCCCCCTCTTTGTTTTAAATGATAGGCACTGGCCGATGCCCCGTGTCTTAGGCTAGCCGATGTGCTGTCCATTACCAGCACCAAGAGATCGGTGGGATCCTTTGGATCACTACTCATTGGTGTGCTCCTGGTTTATGGCATCAGCCTAATCCCATCGTAGGGGCCAAAGGCAGCGGGCCTCAAGAACACATGGCAGTTTGACTCACTCTCCCATGTGCAATGGGATAAGACCCCACGGGGTGCAAGAGCTAAGTCTCGCTGACCATTAGCTTTTAAATATTTATTTTGTTTTTAGCATGCTGAGGCAAATATCAGGAGAGGCTCCTTGTTCTAGTGCAGCAAATGCTTGGGCAATTACTACCTTGTCACGTTTTTGTCAGGCTCTGAGCTTGCAAATCATTCAGAGAAGAAACACTAAGCCAGCACACAAGGCAACACTAAACAGGCCAATTCCCATCCATCCCTTAAGGAAAGAAAAGGCTGAAGAAATCTAGGAGGTAAATTTAGTAAATCCTTGAGCCAGGGACAGATCTAATATTCTGGAGAGCCATGATGAGGACAGAAATCTGCCGTGATATTCTCTGGGGAGCCATCTTCTGTGATGAGGATTTTTCATGTCAATCGCTCCAGCAGCCAGAACGGGTTGTTTTTTTCCTGTGGGAAAACACAAACAACTCCCCTGGATCTTATCAAGATAGGATCCGGTCCCTTCCATTGGTCAGTCAAGACATCCTTCCACTTGACCATTTCTTTTGGCCTATCAGGCTCTAAGCAATGGCGGTCAGCAGCCGAATGGCCCTGACCATCCAGATTTAAAAAATTAAGAGTAAAGAGTGCTATAGAAATGGTTACTCATGGCACTAAGGGTAGAGCCTCCTCGACTCCCCCTTTTTGTTTTATTAGATAAGATTTTAGCGTGCGATGAGCCCGTTCTAAGATGCCTTGTCCTTGAGGATTGTATGGAAGGCCCGTCAGGTGAGTCACCTCCATTTGGCAACAAAACTGTTTAAACTTTTGAGAAATATAAAGTGCCTCATTGTCGGTTTTGAGAATTTTAGGCTTTCCCCAGGCACTCCAGGCCTCAAGGCAATGTTGGATAACATGTGCTGCCTTTTCTCCCGGTAAGGGGGAGGCAAAAATAATTCCAGAACAGGTGTCAATAGAAACATGTAAATACTGAAGTCTCCCAAAGGATGAAATATGAGTAACATCCATTTGCCAAATGCAGATTGGCTGAATTCTTCGTGGATTAATTCCCACATGAGGCATGGGTAAAAATTGACAGCAATTCTGACATTGAGTAACTATATCTCTAGCTTCTTTTCTAGTTATATCAAATCGACGACATAATGTCTCTGTTGTCACATGAAATTTTTTATGAAAATTTTTGGCCAAATCCAATTTTGAGGATAAGGTGATAGCAACCAACTTTGTGGCTCGATCTGCCAAGTCATTTCCATGAGACATCGGACCTGGCAAACCTGAGTGAGCCCTAATATGTGTAGTAAAAACAGGATATCTTCTATTGGCCAGGGTAGATTGAATCTTTTGAAAAACTTCTACAAGCCTGCTAGAGGGCCTAATCAATCCAGCAACTTCCAAAACTTTAACTGCATTTACCACATAAAGGGAATCAGATACAATATTTAAGGGACCTGGAAAGGATTCTAAGACTTCCAGTACCACCAAGCATTCCACAATTTGAGGTGAAGCTTCATTATATTGTTTAGATGTAACTCTATTATCAACCACATAAGCGCCTACTCCTGTTTTTGACCCATCTGTATATACCACTACCCCATCTGGGAGTGGTTTTTGAGATAAAATACGTGGGGAAATGACAGCCTGACTCAAGGCAAATTGTAAAATAGAATGTTTAGGATAATGATTATCTATTTGGCCATTAAAGGAGGTGACTAACACTGCCCAAACATCGGAGGTAGCAGTTAATATTTGAACCTGATGTGCAATGTAAAGTACTATCAGAACCTCAGGCTCCCTTCTAAAATGGGTAATAGCTGCTTTTAATCCACGAACGGCGAGCTGGGCAACTGCATTTGGATACCATTCAATAATCGTTGCAGGGGATGCATTAGGATGGATCCATAATAAGGGCCCGTCCTGCCATAACACAGCAGTTGGTAAATATCTGGTCTTAAAGACACACAAATTAAAAGTTTTGGTCTCATCAATGCGTTTTAGCTGGGCCTCCTGCAAGGCATCCTCTACCATTCGCAGGGCACGGCTTGCAGCCGGTGTTAGTGCCCTTGGCGAGGAAATGTGAGAATCTCCTTCTAAAATGTCAAACAAAGGTTTCAGTTCAGCAGAGGGGATTTTCAAAAATGGTCTCAACCAATTTATATCACCTAATAATTTTTGAAAATCATTTAAAGTATGTAAATGATCTTTGCAAATTTCTAATTTTTGAGGAACTATCTTCTCAGGGTAAATAACTGTCCCTAAAAAGGAGCCAATCTCTGAAATTTGAACCTTCTCTGTGGCAATATGCAGACCCCACTGTCCTAATGTAGCAATTAATAAAGGGTACGAGTTCTGCAAAATGGTCAACTCTTTATGGCAGATAAGAATGTCATCCATGTAAAGAACCAAAATCAGGGAAGGAAATTGTTTCCTGACTGGTTCAAGGGCCATTTGTACATACAGTTGGCACATTGTAGGACTATTGGCCATACCTTGTGGCAAAACTTTCCAATGATATCTCTTATCAGGTTCAAGGTGATTAATAGCAGGTAATGTAAATGCAAATCTCTGTCTGTCTTGTGGGTGTAGGGGAATGGAGAAGAAGCAATCTTTAATATCTATAATTATTATCTTCCATTGTCTGGGCAAGGCAGAAAGCAAGGGTAAACCTCTTTGTACTAAACCAAACAGTCTCATCTGCACATTAATGGCTCTTAAATCATGGAGAAGTCTCCATTTTCCTGATTTCTTTTTTATAACAATAATAGGCGTATTCCAAGGGGAGGTAGAAGGTTCTAAATGACCATTTTTAACTTGCTCTTCAATTAATTTGGTAGCTGCTTCCAATTTCTCAGAGGATAAAGGCCATTGAGGAACCCACACGGCTTCCTCCATAAGCCAGGGTATGGGCATAGAGCCCTCATTGGCAACTAGGGAAAACCCAGACCTTGTCTTCCTGTATTACTTTCTTGGGGAACTGGGTTTAGCCTTCTTTGTTCTTTCCTACCAAGGCCTTTTCCTTCCTTATATCCCATCCTTTTCATAATTTCTATGGCTTGTTGTGAAAACTCATTAGTCAATGTCAGTCCCAAGTCTTGCAAAATGTCTCTTCCCCAGAGGTTAACAGGGAGAGGAAGCACGTAAGGTATAAAGCTTCCTGTCTGACCCTCTGGTGTCTGCCAAGTCAAGGAGCGTGAACTGACTGCAGGGCTGGCCTCATATCCCAACCCCTGTAAGGAGTGGGATGATTGTGTAACAGGCCATGCCTTAGGCCACCAGTTAGAGGAAATAATACTTTTGTCAGCTCCTGTATCTAAGATTCCTGTAAAATTCTTCCCTTCAATCATTAATTGTAAGGTAGGCCTAGTTTTAAGATCAACTACCAAGTGAACGAAGTCAGTTCCTGAAGAACCAAGCCCATTGGCACCTCTAGGCACCCCGGTTGATGGGAAACAATCATGCAAACTTGGGAGAATAACCAATTGAGCAATCCTATCTCCCGGGGAGATAGAAAATATGCCTTGTGGACAAGAACAGAGAACCTGAAGTTCCCCTGTATAATCTTGGTCTATCACTCCAGGATGAACCACGAGCCCTTTTAATGTTAGAGAGGAGCGACCTAGAATAAGGCCGACACTTCCTTCAGGCTGGGGACCTTTGAAATCAACTGAGACAAGCTGCACACCCACGTGTGGCATTAGTAAGAATTGGGAGGTGGAACGGAGGTCCAATCCTGCGGAGCCTCTTGTAGCTCTGCAGCTAGAGGTGTCCCCCAGTTGCAGGCTTGTGTCCCATACTTTTTGGGGCCCTGGGATCTGGGGCCCAGAAACTCGTTTTTTGGAGTACCTTCATCTCTTCCCGATAGCGGGGAATCATGTTGAATAAGCTTTCCTTGAATATCTCTGACTGAGCGACACTCATTAGCCCAATGATAACCTTTCCTGCATTTGGTACAAAGCCCTGGGGTTCTTTTTTGCGTGGAAGCACAACACTCTCGTTTTAAATGACCCAGTTTGCCACAATTATAGCATACTTTATGACCGCCAGGACTTAAGCGGTTTTGGCTTTGCAAGATAGCAGCTGCAAGGCCAGCATTGGTCAGTGGGCCTCCAAGTCCTCGGCAGACCTTTATCCAATCTATCAACCCTTTGCTTCTTCTAGGGGTAATTACTGCCTGGCATTTTGGCGAAGCATTCTCATACACTAGTTGTTCTATCAGTGGTTTAACTTGCTCTGGGTCTCCAAAAATTCTGCCTGATGCTTCTGTCATCTTAGCCACAAAGTCTGAGAATGGCTCTTGGGGGCCTTGTAGTATTTTCGTTAAATGTCCCCCAGCCTCCCCCTTCTTGGAGAGGGCTTTCCAAGCTTTAACAGCAGCAGCGGAGATCTGGCTATATGCTCCCCAATCGTATTCTTTCTGATCATTCGCAAACGGTTCCTGTCCCGTCAGCAGGTCAAATGTCCATTGCTGTTGATAGCCTTCCGCATTAGTGTTGGCTTTTGCCTGCATCTGAGAGGCATCGTGCCATAAGGCTTTCCACTCCATATACTGTCCCATGTTAGGGAGGGCAGCTCTTACTGTATTTTGCCAATCATTTGGGGTCACTGCCATAGCGGCAAGTCTCTCGAGCTGCATGACCGTGAAATTGGCATCAAAACCATACTTTTGAACTGATTCAGCAAGCTCCTTAATAGCGGTATATTCTACTGGTGCGTGGACATGACCTCTCCCTGCAGCCTCAAACACCGGAAAGGCTTGTACCATCTTTCTTTTATCTTCCTTTAAAAGGAAGGAGTCCAAACAGAACCCGTCCGCGTATGGTGGAGGAGCATGGGGGACTACGGCCGGAACTGCTACCTGGGAGTTTTCCCCGGGCCGGGAAGCTGTGCGGTTCCTATTCCCTACCTCCTTTTGCTTTCTATTTTGCGGTGGCGGCCCATCTGGATGGTAGCTTTTCCAGCGGGCTGCTTTTTCATCTAGGTCTTCTTCCTCAAAGGGACTTAGTTCTTCTAACTCAGAGCTATCAAGCCCCAAAACCTCTAGTTCCTTTATCGGATAAAGATATTTCTTTTTTCTCTCCCTACACTTCTCTCCCAGGGTGAGCTTTCCCTCATCTCTCACTTCCGTGAACTGAGCATCCTTGGAAGGGCCTATCTTCGTTTTAAGCGTGCCTTTTCTTTTTTCTCTCTGAGCTCCTAGTCTCCTATCCCGCTCTGTTTCTGACATGTCTTGTAAGTAAAACAAAACCAAAAGAAAAAGAGAGAGTGCTAACAAAACAATAATGGAAGCTTCTAAACAAGGAGAAAAATGAGAGAGATCCAGACCAAAAGAAAGGTGAAGAAGATCGAGACTGAACATGCCTCTCAGAGCTTATCTTTTCCTGAAGTTCTGAATCCTCCTGTGAACAAGGGTCCCCTTAGTGCCGGCGATGGTGAATTCCCGGGTTTCGGCACCAACTGTGATCCGCGCAAGTCATCTCGCCAGCAAGAACGCACGCAGACACCAGGATCCTTCTGCAGCAACTGTTTGTTGCATCTTCAAGAGGGAGACCCCGAGCCCCGAAAAGGCGCTGCTTAAATATACCCTGGAGCAGCATGTTCATTTCTGATTGGCTGCTTGCTCAGGAGCGCATTACGTCCCAGGATGGGCCGTGACTTGGCGCGAATTCTGCTAGCACCTGCGCAATTCACCTGTAAACTTGGGAGAGCACCAGATGTCAGCGCCATCTGCTGGCTATCACCGCTCACCGCGGCTCTCTACAATCTCCAGCTCTGCTACCTCCTGGTAGGTTATTGTTTTTCTGTTTAGTCCTTAGTTGGAGGAGAGCTGGAAGCCTGAATCGATGTGAGCTCTTCATTTGCTAGTAGGATAGTCATGTTACATTGTGAAGATGAACTAGTTATGTTAAAAATAATCTCACTTCTCAGTTTGCTTTCACAGTGAGTTCTGGTTTTAGGTCCCTCAGTGGATATAGAGCTGCTGAGATGGCTACATGGAACACTGTGTAAAGTCTATCACTGTGACCATTTTCAGAGTTGCAAGAGCTCTTCAGACTTAAAATCAGAACATAGAAAATGTACAGAAATAAAATGGCTTTTAAAAGTTGTAAAACTGCTTTCAGTTTATTAATGTAAATATAAACAACTTGGCACCTTAGCATTTACCTGATGGAGACTTATTTAAAAAATTGTTTGTCATTCTCTCTAGGCTGGTGTCCTGAGTGGACCTTGGGCACAAGCTCTGCAGCCAGTCCCACAACACCCAAAGGAAGCTCCACTCCCAGGCACTCTGAAACTCTCAGGATCAGAGGTGAGGGGGACCTAACATCTGTCCCAACACTGGGAGTAACTGGGATGTGCCAGACCAGGCACACAGGAACTCCACCAGCAGAGTGGTCTGGGTTCCTTCCGGTCTCTCTGGGCTGGTGTCCTGAGCAAACCTTGGGCACAAGCTCTACAGCCAGTCTCACAACACTCAGAGGAAGCTGCTGCACTCCCAGGTGCTCTAACAAGCCCAGGGTCACAGGATCCCCAAATCACAGGGTCACAGAGACTGCCTGACTCTGAGGAGTTCTGATACATCTAGGATCACAGGAAAGACTGACTCCAGTCAGAATTAGCAAGGGCAGGTAGCCCTAGAGATAACTAGATGGCGGAGGGCAGGCATAAGAAAATAAACGACACAAACCAAGATCACTTGGGATCATCAGAACCCAATTTTCCCACCATAACCAGTCCTGTACACACCATCACACCAGAAACGCAAGATTCAGATATAAAATCACTTATCATGACGATGATACAGGACCTTAAGAAAGTCATAAATAGCACCCTCAAAGAAATACAGGAGAACACAGGTAAACAGCTAGAAGCTCTTAAAGAGGAAACACAAAAATCCCTTAAAGAACTACAGGAAAACACAATAAAACAGGTGAAGGAAATGAGCAAAACCATCCAGAATCTAAAAATGGAAATAGAAACAATAAAGAAATCAGAAAGAGAGAAAACCCTGAAGTTACAAACCTAGGAAAGAAATCAGGAGTCATAGATGCAAACATCACCAACAGAATACAAGAGATAGAAGAGAGAATCTCAGGGGCAGAAGACACCATAGAAAACACTGACACAACAGTCAAAGAAAATGGAAAAAGCAAAAAGCTCCTAACCCAAAACATCCAGGAAATCCAGGATGCAATGAGAAGACCAAACCTAAAGATAATAGGTACAGAAGAGAGTGAAGACTCCCAAGGTAATGGGCCAGTAAATATCTTTAACAAAATTGTAGAAGAAAACTTCCCTAACCTAAAGAAAGAGATGCCCATGAACATACAAGCAGCCTATAGAACTCCAAATAGACTAGACCAGAAAAGAAATTCCTCCCGTTACATAATAATAAAAACACCAAATGCGCTAAACAAAGAAAGATTTTTAAAAGCAGTAAGGGAAAAAAGGCAAGTAACATATAAAGGCATGCCTATCAGAATTACGGCAGACTTCTCACCAGAGACTATGAAAGCTAGAAGATCCTGGGCAGATGTCATACAGACCCTACAAGAACACAAATACGAGCCCAGGCTACTATACCCAGCAAAACTCTCAATTACCATAGATGTAGAAAAGAAGATATTCCATGACAAAACAAAATTTACACAATATCTTTCCACAAATCCAGCCCTCCAAAGCATAATAAATGGAAAATATCAACATAAGGATCAAAATTACACCCTAGAAGAAGCAAGAAACCTTTCAACAAATCCACACAAATCTAATTCCACCTCATACAACAAAAGCAGGAAGTGACAATTACCTTTTCTTAATATCTTAATATGAAAATTAATATTATCTACATATCCTAATCTATTGAAATCCAAAAATATGAGGAATTAGAAATTTGTTGATTGTCATCCAATGGTCTCTCTAATTTGGTAATTGGAGAAATAGATCCAATATTGTACAATCTATATATACTTTCAGCTTGTTTGTAACAGTGTTTTGCTGTGTACAACGTAAGGGTCTTGAAATCTTGCTTCTCCTATCTCAGCCTCCCTATTAGTATTGTTTATTTCATGTTTTTACCCTATACTATGGTTTTCAGAACAGCTTATATATTTCAAAATATTTATATACTCAAGGGAAACATAGACAATTAACTTGGGAGGTGGCTTGTAGGAAAGAGAACAGCAAAGAGTGAGACTGAATGCTTTCCTTGACATTTGTAGCTCTTGTATCAAGTTTGAAGAAGAGGACTTTATAAGTTACTCTTTCTCTGAGATGAATGCTTTTCAAAATCATCACAGCTAATGAACTAGATTCTTATCCTCACCTAATGTCTGTACCACCTTCCATGCAGAACCATTGTTCATTGAAACAGTTGGTGAATGACTTTATGGATAGACCATCTTAATACACACACCATTTCTTAAATGATAACCTGTTCTCTGTGTGCTGAGAATAAAGTCATACACTCAAGTCACATTAAAAAAAAAAAAAAGAATTGATCATGAGTAGATATTCATCCTGAAGGTTTTAGGTACATATGACTGATTTTTGTATACATGTTTAAATTTGTGGGTCTTTTAAGATTCCTACAAGATTACTTTTTAAGGATAAATAATAAAATAATTACTCCTGTCTTTGTAACCACAAATTGTTGCCTGTCAATAAGGGAAACTGGCTGAGAAAAATAAATAAATAAATAAATAAATAAATAAATAAATAAATACTTGTAAAAAACTGTATTTGAATCTATCTAGGCTTGTGGTGAAAAGAATGAATCATTTTAAAAATATGCACCTCCATTTCCTAATGTATCTTTTAACTTGAAACAAATAAATTTGCATTCATTTGCTAAACACCTGAAAAAAATTGTCCATAGACAAAGCCTAATAATAATAATAATAATAATAATAAAGAATCCCAAAGCATTGGAAAAGAAATTAATTTTTTTCTTCACTTGTAGTCCTAGAGAGTGAACCTCCTGTCTCACACAGGCTTTGCCCCAGCTTTTTCAGTTGTAGCTTACTATCCTATGTAGGGTCATATAAGAGACTATATGGGGGTGGCAAGTCACTAACAAATTGGCAACAGTAAAAGTTTTCTCAATGTGCAATGGCTAAAAATTAATTTCAAACCAAATGAGTAATGAATCAGAGGTTTTCCTGGGCACGTTTCTACAGCTTAGTTTTGCACAGGAGGCATTTGTAATTTACACTGTCCATTCCACCATGACACAACTTCAATAAACACAGCTTTGGTGAGACTCAAGGCTATAAGATGCTAGGAATTCACGTGTTCTTATGTGTTGTCCTCTTACAGAAACATATTGGTTTCATTACTGAGAGAAACTTCTATCATGCCTCAGCATGAATCAATTTGGTGTATCCCTTTGGAATGCTGGGTTTTCAGAAACTACTGATGGAGTTGCTGTTCTTATATTCCTAAAAAGTTACTGAAAAAGTTTACCCTGCAATTAGGAACTTCCAACAATCTCTCCAAACATCCCTCAACATTCTACCTTTTAGAACTAAAAGCTGAGGTGGGGTTTCTACTAGAAAAATGTCAATAAACTCTGAAAAGCCATTCCCTCTAGTATTGAATATTCAGCCAAGGTTTAATTATTTCTGTAAAAAGAAACAAGCACACCCATCTCCTTAGTATGCAAATTTACATTCCCTTTAGGTAAATGACAAATTGCATGTATACTAAAGAATCACTTTAAAATAAATTTCTTTATGACTTATTGTCAATAAATGTTTGATTTTACATGATTTTATGCATAACTGGAGTCACAGACATACTCAGGTGGAAGGACTCTTGAGGGGAAGATGGTTAAATAGCTCTGTGCTGGGCAAGCTCTCTATCGCTGAGCTATATTCCTGGGCTTCTTTTTATTTTTATTTTGAGGTGGAGTCTTATTGATTTACTCAGACTGGTCTTGAATTCACTCTGTATCCCAGGCAGAATTTGAATTTGTAGTCTGAACTGTTTAGTCTCTCCAGCATCTGGAATTACAGGCTTTTTGCAGCAGTTCACCTGGGACTCATTTGGAAATGTTCTGTTTATGAAACATGGACTCTGAGACTGCATTTGCCGAAGAAAATCAAACCCAAAACAACACACAGACTCTTGACTTGCTGATGCTCAGTGGCCAAGTAGAAGCAAGACAAAGCTTGCCTTCTCTGCATTCATTTTGTGTGTGTCCAGTTTGGGGATGCATTTCAGATTAAGCTCTGCATGCAAGCAAGTTAATCACTTAAGGGATGTCTGTCTAATGAGTAGTAGTACCAGTAGATGAGCCCTAAGTTCACCTACCTGTCCTCCTTCCTCAGGCCTAAAGGCACCAAATAAGAGTAAGATTATTTTGCCTTTTAAAAAGCCTGATCCCAGAACTAAGTGGCCCTTGGAAGTCTCCATTCATTTCCCTAAACTTCATCACCCTGGATTCCAGGATAAGAAGCCTGGCTGGCAAACCATTTCATTATGAGACTGGTCCTCAAGTGAGAACAATTGCCTCATGAGAGGAAGCAACCTGGCCTTGGTGCGGAGGGATGACCTCATCAGAGAAACAAATTGCCTTCTCCAGGGATCTCTGTGATATTTTCTGAGCCATCTCAGAACCAGAAAAGAGAGATAATGATCAGACTGGCCACATTTGATCTACTCTGTTTAAGCATGCATTCTTGCACCTGTCAGTGTTTTCCTGTAGAGTTTGAGCACTCATGTCTCTATCCTGGAAGGTGGAGCTCAGAGGTTCCACATCTCCCCAAGTAGCTATCTATGTTGGTTAAATTTGTTTCCTGCCTTTTTTTTTCTGTTAGACTTCTGGGACAAGCAATAAATTACTTGGCATTCCCTTGAAGTAGAGCCTTGGCCTCCAATGAAATATACATTTTTTCCTACTCTTTTCTGTTCTTCTCAGCACTGGCTAGCATTTAGCTGTGTCATTGAAACCAGCTGACATGCTCCCTTGGTTGACTTCTCCATGAAATAACTTGGAAAAGTTACTCTGGACTCTCCTGCTACTCTTTTCTCCACTGTCTAGGCATGGAAATCTTGACACGATAAGAATTTTCAGTAAATTTTTCTGAAGAAATAACGTCACAGAGCTATTTTGCTTGGCTCAGCGCAGTGAGTAATAGATTCTCTCATGTGAGTTTTTCTGATCACATGCAGAAAAGTTGAAATTCCTAGGCTGAAGTTATTTAAACCTCAAGCTCACTAATAAAACAGCTAAGAAACTCTGCTTAAGCTAGGGGATTGAATTTTACCAAGTGAATAAAGTTATATGTTGGATATATGTAAACCTACCTGACCATTGTAAGCTTCCTGTTAGCTTTTGAAGTTCTATAACATAACTGTTGTTCATTCTGCAATTTGAGAAGGGATTTACCATGAAAGGTTCTCAAGAAGTAACAAATATATAGATATAAATTTGTGATCATTAATGATCAGTCTCTGATAAGGAACCAAGAAAAGATTCTTATGGTCATGAGTTGTCTCCCACAGAAACATAAGACCTTGACAGGAGAGACCCTAAGTGGTGGCAGAATCTGCTATTGCAACATATGCCTTCCTCACAAATGGAATTATCTTTTAATTATTAGTTATCATTTGTGGATGAATCAGTTTTAATGTCCTTGTGCAGATAGCCATGTCTAGTGACATAGAGAGATATTTGGCTTTCATCTCCACGTGGATCTAAATCTAAAAGTGTGAGGACCAATGAGTACAGGGATTTTTGTCTCCTTCCAACATCCAAATGCCAAAAGAAATTTACCCTTTTATTTAAAAAAAATTGACATAGTTTCTAGTTGCAAAGCTGTCTTTCTACCCTGAAGATAGCTACCCTGTCACACAGAGTAAACTCTTATTACTGGCCTAGTTCCCACCTGACAGGATGATCTTTGTTTACCACACATCCTCTCCTACCCTGTCTCTGAATTCCCTCTCAGTCAGGAATCCCTACCCAGTTTTCCTTTCATCAGCATAAGAAGCTATGCAGTCTATATCACTGGCCAGCTGCCCTGAGCCTCATCTCTTTGTAATAGAACCTTTTGTTTTGTTGACTGTCTTATCTGTAGATTCTGAGGTTCCAGTAGTGAACTTTGGGTAGTAGGGGACAGTTTACCCTTTACAGTTTTAATTCTCTTATACATAATACAAGAGGATACTGTATGACATAAACAGAATGAAGATTACACTGCTGATGAAAATAACTATGTCCTGACCATATAAAATGATGCTTGATGACTGACTAAAAAATTGAAATTTGCCTTTTGGGTAGAGCACCTTTTTATTTTGTGTCGAAGATGACTTTGTCACCATATCAATTGGAGCTGGAGATTGGGTCATATACCTGAAGGCTGAGGTCATAGCATACAAGTTTGAATCCAGGTGTACTGGCTGGTTTTGTGTGTCAACTTGACACAGGCTGGAGTTATCACAGAGAATGGAGCTTCAGTTGGGGAAGTGCCTCCATGAGACCCAGCTGTGGGGAATTTTCTCAATTAGTGATCAAGGGAGTAGGGTCCCCTGTGGGTGGTGCCATCCCTGGGCTGGAAGTCTTGGGTTCTATAAGAGAGCAGGCTGAGCAAGCCAGGGGAAGCAAGCCAGTAAGAAACATCTCTCCAAGGCCTCTGTGTCAGCTCCTGCTTCCTGACCTGCTTGAGTTCCAGTCCTGACTTCCTTTGGTGATCAACAGCAATGTGGAAGTAAGCTAAATAAACCCTTTCCTCCCCAACTTGCTTCTTGGTCATGATGTTTGTGCAGGAATAGAAACCCTGACCAGGTATAGCTATGCAGAAGGGTTAAGACCAACCTGTACATAGAGAAGGGACCTTCTTTAACAAGTGAAACAACAAACAAACAATAAAAAAAAGAAGTTGAATTTGGCAAGAATGCTTTATGGTATACAGTGCTAGGCATCAGCACATCTGAATTCTACACATCAGAGGATCTCTCCTGACATTATCACAGAGAAGAAATGAGGCTAAGCCAGAAGACAGTTTTCATTGCTTCCATTCTCTTAGTTCTGATAGCACTTGAATCTATCATTTCTCTCCAGGCTGCAGACATATTTTTTGTGAGGTTTTTCTGTGAGATTCTCATTCTGATAACTGACTCTGAACGTTCTCCCTTCCTGCTGCACAATGAAGGAACTAGTTTTGGTGTTCTACACAGCTTTAAAACCTGAGCGTGATTGGAGCCAGGCACAGAGGCCATCTGTCATTCATATATCTCCCAGTGGCTTCTCTAAGTGTGTGCTAATTCATTTTCTGAACTGTATGCAAAATGTTCTCTTACTAATAGTACTATCAGTTTGTAACTGTTACCCAAAAGATTGTCAAAAAGATTGTTTTTCATTAAAATATGAATTGCTTCATTCAAGTCTAAATTCTGAGTTTTGAGACAATGTTTTTCTCATTTGTTTGGAAGAACTTCTGACAATGACCCTTAAAACATGGCATTTTGTTATAAAGACCATTTTGGGCAAAAGCAACTAAAAAAGAAACAGAAGAAAAAACTTCTGACAGCTCCTTCTTATTAAAAACATGACTTTTTTTTTCTTTCTGGGTTTTTGAGACAGGGTTTTACTGTAAAGTGCAGGCTACCTTTGAATTTGTAATCCATCTGCTCACAGCCAATCGTTGGACTGTGAGAACAGAGTCCCCAGTGGAGGAGTTATAGAAAGTACTGAAGGAGCTGAAGGGGTTTGCAACCCATAGGAAGAACAACAATATCAACCAACCAGAGCTCCCAGGGACCAAATCCCCAACCAAAGAGTACACATGGAGGGAGCCATGGCTCTAGCTGCATATGTAGTAGAAGATGGCCTTGCCAGGCATCAGTGAGAGAAGGGGCCCTTGGTCCTGTGAAGGCTGGATGCCACAGTGTAGGGGAATGTGAGGGTGGGGAGGTGGGTGGGTGGGGGCACACCCTCATAGAAGTAGGAGGAGGGGGGATGGGATAAGAGGGTTCTGGTGTGGGAGGGGATCTGGAAAGGGGATAACATTTGAAATGTAAATAAGTGAAATATCCAATAAACAATAGTTACCACAAATTGCTGGAATTAAAGCCCAGGATAAGTCTTACTCATTAGAGTTAACTCTAGACCTTATCAGTCCAGATAATTTACATAACAGACCAATCTTTATACCAATCCTCATTAACCAGACCTTGTCTTCTAATAATATTCCCCCCCACACACACACACACAAACACACACACACACTGTAAGAATTGAACAAACAGGGACACCTCATAAAAATACCAAGGAGCAAGAAATATCCATTAAGCCTAAAGACAGAGCTTCAGAAGGGCTTACGGAGCAAACATCAGTTCCCAGGAGATGCCCTAATTGTGGAGAGTTGTAGAGAGCCGCACCCGAGCCGGCAGCCTCCATTACAAGATCCAGCATCCAGTTTCTTCTCCCCGTAACACGTAGTCTGTGCATGTGCCTAGGGCCAGAGCGCGCCAAGTCACAGCCTATCCCAAGGCGTCTCATGAGGTAATGAGCAAACAGCTAATCAGAGATGAACGCGCCGCTCCAGGGTGTATATAAACAGTGCATTCTCCAGGGCTCGCTCTCTCCTCGCCACATGGTAATAAAGGTTTGCTGCAGAAGGATCCTGTGTGTGTGTCCATGTATTCCTGCTGGTGGGAAAATAGCGCGGACCACAGAGAGTAATGCCTGGTTCCAGGAAATATCCCTAGTAAAGGGTGGAATTCCCCCCGCCCCCCAATCGGTATCTTCTCCTCACCTGGGGCACAGAGGTCAATGAAAACAAAAGACAATGGGCTCCACCAATGAGAGATAACCAACTCATGCTGTAAACCTATGTACTAGGAAGGTATAAAAAGTGTGTGCTTTTGTTCCTGGGGGTCACCTTTGCTCTGAATGCAGGACGACCCCAGTATATTGGATCAATAAAAGCCTCATGCAAATTGCAGCGATCTCCTTCCCTGATTCTTCGAGAACACATACACTCACACTCCCATAACAAACTTAAGGGGGATTTTCTCTGTACATTCCTAGGTCTCCAGCTTGGGCCCTAGAAATATAATGGACAAAAGGCACATTAACAAAAGGAACAGTCAATGGCTTGAGAGATGACACAGTGGGTAAAGTTCTTGCCCCAAAAAAGCATGAGGGCCTGAGTTCATGTGCCCAGAGCCTAGACCAGAAAGCTAAGTGTGGTGGCCAACATCTGGAAATGCTGGCAATGCAGAAGTATGCAAATTCCCAGGCTCAGTTGCAGGCAGATTCCCAGGCTTTAATTTAGCCAAGGAGGCTAGCCAGTCAGTGAGTGCTAGGTTTAAAAAATAATTCTAGTCTTAAAAAAATATGGAAAATCATAGAGAAAGACAATTACTATCAGCTTCTGACTTTCCACAAACACATATGCATACAGAGGGGTGAGGGTTGGGGATGGAGGGAGGGAGAGGGGGAAGAAAGAGAAAGAGATAGATAGATAGATAGACGATAGATAGATAGATAGATAGATAGATAGATAGATAGATAGATAGATAGACGATAGATAGATAGATAGATAGATAGATAGATAGATAGATAGATAGACAGACAAATGGATAGATGGGTAGATGGGTAGATGGATAAATAGAGGCGAATGTACACTCTTTTTAAATTTGTTTTACTAAAATAAAATTTTGTGTGTATGCATATGCGCACTTCCCATGGTGTATATGTGGACATGCACACTACAGATGCGGATTCATGCCTATAGCCCTGTCTTAGGGTCACTGTTGCTGTAATGAAACACCATGACCAAAGCAACTTGGGCAGGAAAGGGTTATTTGGCTTGTGTTTCTCAAGTCACTGTTTATTTAGGGAAGCCAACATAGGAACTCAGACTGGAGGCAGGAGCTGATGTTAGGCCATGGACTTATTCAATCTGCATTCGTATAGCACCCAGGACCACCAGCCTAGAGTGGTACCTTCCACTCACAGTGGACTCAGCACTCCTAGGCCAATCACTAATTAAGAAAATATTCTACAGGCTTGCCTATGGCCCAGCCTTAGGGAGGCAAACTGAGGATCCCTGCTGTTGGATGACCAGAGTCAGTGTCAGTGTGACACAAAGCCAGCCAGCACAGCCACATGCAAAACAAAATAATTAAGAGAAAAATGGTTCACTTATTTATTACCTGTAAGGGTTTCACAAAAAAATGGGAGTTGTTAGGGAAGGAGGAGAACAGAAAATTCAAGATTATATTCCACCTGAGGCTAAAGGGACAAGCAAACCACTGTTCACTTATGGAAGAGGAAAGGGAAGGTGTGGAGGTGGAAGGTCTCCTGGGTATCTGCTATCTCTCTGTGACCTTCAGGTCACAATAACCCATGTGCCAAGGACATACTTAGGTATAGCATTTTGCTGGTATGCATCACCACCAGGGAACTGGTTGCTATTATGATTATTGTTGGTAGTGATTTAATTATTGAGAATAGTTTGACAAAATTTGTAAAATAAGAGACCAAAATGTGCTGACTGGGGAAGAGCTTTCCCAGGGATTTACAGTGCTAATTCATTATCCTAAGACTCCTCCCTCACATTTTCAGTTACCTGAGGTCAATCATGGTTTGAAAATATTAATAATTATCATGGGTCATTCAAGAAAGAGATATTATGGTTTGGGATGAGAATCAATAGTACAGCTCTTACCTAACATGATGGAGATTTTGAGTTTGATCCCAGCACCATAAAAAAAAATAAATGAATGAATACATAATTTAAATTAGTTCATATTTGTATAACTTTTATTAAAATATTATATTCTAACTTTTATATTTTATTATATTAAAAGATAAAAATTATAATTTGTGTTGAAGATTTTAATTAGCTTTATTCCACTCCCCTCAACTGTGTGTGTGTGTGTGTGTGTTGTATGTGTATGTGTGTGGTGTGTGTGAGTGTGTATATGTGGTGTGTGTGTGTGTGTGTATGTGTGTGTATGTGTGTGTTTGGTGTATGTGTCTCTCTGTTTGTGTGTGTTGTGTATGTGTGTGTGAGTATTTGTGTGTCTGGTATATGTGTGTTGGTGTATGTGGTGTGGTGTGTCTGTCTTTGTGTTTAGGTAAGTGGTGTGTGTGTGTGTGTGTGTGTGTTATGGAAATTGAGACCAGGCTCTTATGGATATTAGGCACTCTACCACTGAGTCATACCAGGTAAAGCTTAAGCCTGCCCCTCGTTTATCTACCCATATCCATTAATAAATCCATAAATCCATGTGTTCCTTGGCATCCCTGGAGATACCTCGTTAGGACCTACTGCTGATAACACGGTCTGTGGGTGCTCAAATCCTTTAAGAGCATGGTTCTTACCTATAACCCACTCCTGTCCTTCTGTATAGGCAGCCTCTGCCTGCTGGAAGGACTGAGTACAATGTAAGTTAGTACTGTACTGTGCTGTAAGTATTACACTGTGTTGTTTAGAAAGAATTGCCAGAGAGTAAAGTCTGGACATGTTGAGTAAAGACGTGATTTTATTTCTTCCTCAAATCCTGAGGATGTGAAACCCACAACACAGACGGCTGATTGCATCAGTAAACAAGGAAACCAGGCTAGGAAGGGGAAACTCAGCAAAGGGGTGACTGGAGTCTACCTGCTTGGCTTTCCTCTCGCCATTGCTGGCTCCTGCTTCTCCGGCTGCCTCTACTGCAGGAGTCAGGCCTAAGCTGTTGGTATACCCGTTTGTCCTGTCTGTCTGCCCATCTGCTACTGCTACTTCAGAAGAAGCTTCATGAATTAAGGATTCTGTAAGAAAAGGAGGCCACAGGCATTTTATTCCGTTGGCTTCCGAAACATTTGCCACTTAGTAACTGAGCATTGACTGAAGATGCACACTTTCCCTTTTACTTATCATTTATATTTGATTGCAATTTTGTTCATTTGATATTTTGATCATATTATTTCCCTTCCCATCCCTGTCCAGGTCCCCCCACCTCCCAACCCATTCAATTTCATATATTTTCTTCTTTAAAAAAAAAAATCAAAGCAAACTATGTATTGAAAAAAACCAAAAGCACAAAAACACGAAAAAGAAAACAAAAACTACACGTAAAACCTATCCGTGTCTGTGTGTTGTTTGGTTGTGTGTATGTCTATGTGTCTGTGTTTGTGGTGTGTGTGTGTGGTCTCTCTCTCTCTCTGTGTGTGTGTGTGTGTGTGTGTGTGTGTGTGTGTGTGATCTGTGTGTGTGTGTGTGTGTGTGTGTGTGTGTGTGTCTGTTTTGCATTAGCCAACTACTCCTGGGCATGCCTGGCTTGCCCTGAATGTGATTGATATACACAGTGATGCTCCATTGGCGAAAACTGATCTTCCTTCCTCCAGCAGGTACCCACTGCAAACAGCTTCTTGGTTAGGGGTGGGATTTTTCTGATGCTTCCCATCTCAGTGCTGAGATTTTGTCTAGTTTGAACCTGTGCAGGTCTTACAGGTCCTATCACAACCTGTGTGTGTTTACATGTATCAGTCCTGTTGAGTCTGGAAGACACTGCTTGCGCCACCTCCAGCTCCTACAGTCATCCTGCCTCCTCTTCAGTATAGATCCCTGAGCCTTGAAGAGGGGGCTTTGACGAGAACATTCCATATAGATCTGTGAGCTGTGAGGTCTCTCACTGTCTGCATTTTGCAGTTGGGGGGTCTCTGTGTTAGTTTTCATCTACTGCAAGAAGAAGCTTTTCTGAGAGGGATAAGGGATGCTCCCATCTTCCACCAGACAGAGATACACTCAAGTAAATATGAATATCAACCGAGGAATGACAGAACTGGGTTTAACTTCTGAAGCACTCTCTTTTGTTTCATAATTAAGGGCAGAAATCACCTAGTGCATAATTTATGCTATTTGTGTTCCTACAAATGGATAATTACAAAGATTTCAGAATATGCTTAAAATAAGTTGTCCTTCAAAGCAAGCCTTCCTGGAATTGCCAATTTACCTCACATTTCCTCATCAAATGATTTAAAAGAAACTCTAACTCCGTCTTGGCCCTGAGCGATCACTCATTATAAAATAATGCTATTCTGCGTTATCAAATAGCAAATGGCACCTTGAAGTCTGACTATAACTCATAATTTGGGACTAATTTGGAGTTCTCTCTAGAGTATGCAAAAGAGTTTATCAATTTCCACTGTGCATTTTATCTGCAAATGTCCAAATGTCAAGTCCGCTTATTCAGTGTTCTTTTCCAGTGAGTTTGCTTTTTTTCCTTCTGAACCTTTTTTCCTGTCATGTTTCCTAGGTCTTATTGCACTGGCTACATCACTCACATGGCTACTTCATTATTCAGAATATGAATCTGAGCAGGTCACAGAAGGATAGGCAATCCCACATGCTTTGTTAGGATAGCTTTAGATGTAAGTAAGTGTAATTGGACCTTGACAAACACACGAGAAGGTAATCAGAGTAGATTATGTAGCATTCATCCCTCAGGATTCGGATTCACTGACATCCTGGAACCTGTCTGGAACTGAAGCAGAGACTTCCAACAGTAATGTTTTAGAAAAAGGTTCTGCAGTGAAAAATAAACAAACAAAACATTCTCTTTGGGAGTGGAGAAGAGGCAAATTCAGGGCATGCAACTGAAGTTGTGTCTTTGTCACAGTAACATATACCTGAGTAGTTCTGAGATTTTAATCAGCTAGGAAGGTTATACAATACAAACAAAAGGAATGCCTATGAGAGATCTTGACGCAGTTGGTCACATATCAGTGCCAGGGATCTGAAATTTTGAAAACTCATTTCAATTTGTGTGTATTTGTTTTTTGACATGTACTTTGATGCATTAGCTATGACATTAATTATCTATTAGAGGTTCCTCCAGTTAACAAAATTATTATATAAAGTTAGTTTCTGACTATGAAAGACTCAATTGAGGAACATACGGAACCTCTAATTCTCCAAAACTCTTCTAGTTTGTTTTGTGTGGCTGTGATTAAATGTTGTAAGGAAAAGCAACTGGGGAGGAGGAGTTGTGTCTTGTAAGTTAGTTTAGTATTGAAGAAATCTAAGGAAGGAACCCAAGGTAGGAGCTTAGAGAAGAACCCATGGAGAGACACTTTTTACTGGCTTGCTTCTGAAGGTTTGTTCAGCCTAGGACCTTGATTGCTTTCAACCGAGGACACTTGCCCAAGTGTCGTACCATACACATGGTCTGGACTCCTGACGTCAATCACTGAGCTAGAAAATCCCCCTCAGGCATGGTAAAAGGTCAATCTGATGGATACACATCCTTACCTAAGACTCCCCATTCCATGTCCACATGGAAATAATATCTCATGTCCACATGAAACAATAACAAAATCATGAATACGCCTAACATGATATAATTATTCCTCGTACAATCACAAACGCATTTGTAAATTTGCCATGGGGCAATGTCCCTTGGTAAATTTATGTCTAGTTTATGTCAGCTAACTAACACATGACATGCTTGCACTTAGTATATCATGACAGAATTGGCTCCTTATTTATAGTCAACTTTGGACATTGCACAAATATTTCTGGCCATTTAAAATGGCATGTTTGGCTTCTTAACTAGATTTTATAAGCATAATATACAAGTTTATATATATATATATACATATATGCACATATGTAACATATATACATATATAACATTATACATATATAATGTTAAATATATATAACATATATATGCATATAACACTATGCATATATACATATAACATTATACACATATACATATTAAGAAGGCCATATATATATATATAAAACACTAAGAATTGTTCATTTGTTTTATATGTGGACCCTTTAGCTTCCAGTGAATACTTTAAAAGTTTTTAGCTAGGGTCATCCTCATAGATTCCTGGGAGTTTCTATTGTCCTAGGTTTCTAGTTCATCCCAGAGATATACCCTCCCACCCCTGTAATCTCTCCCAGTTGTCTTTCTAAGTTCTCTCTCTTTCCATACTAAGACTCCTAGCAATGGGGGATATGAAGCCTGAACTGCCCATCTCCTGTAGCCAGGCAAGATTTCGATTGGAGGGATTGGGGCAGCAACCCAACTGCAATACACTGCCTACTAGATGTGCCAGGGTAAAAGATGGAGCAGAATTTGAGGGAAGTGTCAACCAACGACTGGTCCAGCTTGAGACCCATGCCATGAAAGGGAAGTGCACCCTTGACACTATTAATGATATTCATCAGAGAGGCTTCACCCAGCAGTTGATGGAAACAGATGTAGAGACCCACAGGCAAACACCAAGCAGAGCTTGGGGGATCCTGTGGAAGAGGAGAAGAAAGAATTGAAGGAGCCAGAGGAGTCAAGGACACAGCAAGAAAACCTACAGAATCAACTAACCTGGGCCCACAGGGGCTCAAAGAGACTGACCCACCAAGCAGAAAGCGTGCAGACCTAGGTCCTCTGCACATATGTAACAGCTGTGCAGTTGGATCTTCATGTGGGACTCCTGAAACAGAAGCAAGGCTCTCTGACTACACTGCCTGCCTTTGGGTCCCTTTCCCCTAACTGGGCTGCCTTGTCCAGCCTCGGGGGAAGATGTGCCTGGTCCTACTGCAACGTGATATGCCAAGGCTGTCTGACATCCATGGGAAGTCTCCCCTCTTCTGAGGAGAAGTGAAGGGGGAGTGATGGGGGAGGAGCGGGGGTGAGAGAAGAGGGACTGGAAAGAGAAGATGGAGGGGAAGCTGGGGATTGGGACTTAAAGTAAACAAATAATGTAATTAATAAAAAAAAATAGGCAAAACCCATTTAGCAATCAATACAAAGAAAAATGACCAGAAGGTCACTAGGAAAATTGAAATTAGAAGGAGTTAAACAGAGTTCAAAAGAAATTCTCTCTCCCCCCCCCCCCCCCGCCTTCCCCTCTCCCGCCATGTGTGTGTCTGTGTGTCTGTGTTTATGATTTGTTATATAGACTAAA
>JADRCD010209673.1:0-30244 GCA_019843815.1 Montemys delectorum | reverse complement strand
CTCTCTCTCTCTCTCTCTCTCTCTCTCTCTCTCTCTTTCTCTCTCCTGCCTGCCTGCCTGACCACTAAAGGGTGAGCCATTTCACTGTACTGTGTAGCATAATCCACACACAGATGGAAGAAGAAATGAAATCAGGTAAATATGAAATGAAACTTTCTCAAACTTAGAGCCTAATGAATAATTTATCCTTTCTTTTCCAGGATATTCTATCACATTAATATACTAAAGATACAAGTAAAGGTAAAACTATCAACTAAAAGCAAATCCATATTTCTTTATCTCTGTATGCTTCATTTCTACATCTCTTTGCTTATAATATTTTCTCTGGTTCTCCTTATAACATTTGGTATCATTCAATTAAATTATAATAAAAGCATGAATAAAGTACACTGAATTCTTTTAGAAACAAATGTATCAAATACTGTACCACACATATATGGTCATATGAACTAAATGCATATGCTGAGATTCAAAATATTGTCAAAAATCATCTGGCCTTTTTTCATCAAGAAATAGAACAAATGTCCCTTTGTTCTGTCCAGTGTGGTTGAGCACTCCTTCTGTGGCTCTGGACTCCCTGCAGGGGTATTTTGGTCTCTGTGTAAGAAAAAATCCCAGTGGCTAATTCCAAATCTCAGAATACTGTTGTCAACAGTTACCTCAAATTTGGATGGGTTGTCTGCAATGTTTTCCCTAAGGAGTCCAAGTTTTAACTTTTAACACATGTAGAAACACATGTTCTATGTTGAAAGACAATTAAGGTTATGGTTGGTCAAGGTCATTGATCAGCTCTCCTTGAGATATGTAGATTGTTAGGGATCACCTAAATGATCTAGTGTAATCAGCAGAGACATTATAGTGTGAAGGAGTGGGTAGCAGGAGGCAATCCAGACAAAGAGTTGAAGCTATGCTACTATGAAAATGGAATAAGAGGCCCAGGGATTGCAGTTTGCTCTAACGTTAGAAAAGGCAAGGAAAAGGTTGTCTCTTAGACACACAAGAACACAACCCAACTGACATTTTGTTTTAGTACCACAAGACTAACAGAATTTCTGACTTTTCAGAATGATAACTTTGTGTTATTTAAGCCATTAAATAAGTAATAATTTTAGAAGAGACAGTGCTATAGTACCATCCAAGTGATGCTGTATGACTTTACTTACTGGCCTATAAAAGGTCATGGGGCTTACATTTCCTTGGTCTTGGATCACAACCATCAAGACCTATAAGTACTCTAGCTAACAGCTCTGACTCAACAAGCCTTCAGACTCATCCTAGCTGAGGTACCAGGCACAGGAGCCACAAAGCTTTTGCATGGTTCAATCCCTTACCCAGTAAAGTACCCCTTGTTCTTCTACTCACCATAGGTAATATCTTAGAGAACATGGAGCAGAGAGACATGCCACGTCTATGCGCACATATTATGATATTCGTTTTAGACTATTATTATGAGAGAGGCTTGGTTTTTCTGTTCTGTTTTGGTTTTGTTTTTAATTCCATAACCAGAACAAATTTTGGTTCCAAAAAATGAGTACTCCCACACAGAACATGTGTGGCAATGGATTAAGCATTCAACAGATACAGTATCATCCTTCATGGTATTTGTTTGGAGGTTCAGATAACTACATGAACTACACAATACAGAAGTGCTGTAGCATTGGTAAAAATATCTGGTATACATAGCTCCTGTACCTCCCTTCATCTGTGACACACAAAGTGAAGTCCCGCCGCTCAGTGACATCTTCATTGAGAGCAGGAAGATTAAAAAGGGGCATACTAGATTGGAGGAAGGCAATGTGTGAAGTGTAGGTGGGGTGCATACTCTTGTAATATATTCAGGTACAAATCTGACTTTTTCTATGCTTGAGAGCTTATTTAGCATGTAAGAGGAATAGGTGAGTGTGAAGGGGAAGAATAAGAGAGAAGGTTTTAAAATGCTTTACATAACATGCCTAATAATTCATTTTGGATGCAACAGACAAGGCCCCTGACATTTCAGCAGGGAGATTCATGGTTATATTTGAAACACAGAAGCATCACTGACTGAAGTAGGAAGAATGAGTGGCAGCAGAGTGAAAAGAAATGCTCTCTAAGGCAGCAATGGCATCCTAGGTTAAAAAATTAATTGGCTAAGTAAGCCTGACACTGCTATTGATGCTGTAGTGTGTGTACAGACAGGAGCCTGGCATGGCTGTCCTCCAAGACACCCAAAAGGAAGCTGAAAGAGTCAGATGTAGATACTTACACCCAACCAATGGGACTCCTGAGATTGAATTGGGAAAGGGCTGGAAGAAGCTGAGGAGGAGAAAGACCCTGTGGGAGGACCAGCAGTCTCAACTAACCTGGACCCCTGAGATCTCTCGGACACAGAACCACTCACCAGGCAGCATACATCAGCTGGTATGAGGCGCCCTGACACATATACAGCAGAGGACTTCCTAGTCTGACTTCAGTGAAAGAAGATGCACTTAACCCTTGGGAGACTTGAGGTCTCAGAGAGGGGGAGGTCTTAAGGAGTGGGAATGGGATGGGTGAGGGTGTGAGTATGTCCTCTTGGAGACAGGCGGGGAAGGAGGAGGAGGTGGAGAGCAGTCAGGGCAGACCGGGAGGGGATAGTGACTGGACTGTGAAAAAACTTTAAAGAATAATAATAATAAAATTTAAAAAAAATTAAAAGTGAACTATGGAGATGGAAAATATAGACAGGCTTTTAAGTGAGCTAAATAATGAGGAGAAAAATGAGGATCTGAAGAGCAAATGAAGACTTCCTGTTTGAGCAAGTGCATCAAGGCACCAGACCCGACACCAGGTACCTAGAACTGTAACATCTGGTAGGATAATGTGGCAAAGCATATGAAATGTTTGGATTCTTTAATTATCAAACGAGAGCTGTTATGTCTTAAACTTGAATTTGCTTCCTCTGGGATTTTCTTCAAAAATAGTTGTGAGAGGAAAAAATTAATAAGAATCAAATGTGTTTGAACATTAAAGATGAAAGCATTTAATAGATTTGCTATATAGGAAAGGGGGTTGAGCTAAAAAAAAAATCAATGGCTGTCATTCCCAGGTTTAATATTCAGCGTGCATAAATATTCCTATAAGAAGGAAGCAGCTAGACTTTAAAAGGCTGCCCATCCAGAAGGAAAGACTCTCTAGTCTTTCAGGAAATGAGAAATCAATGAGAATCTTCAGTCTGCCAGGCCTGAATTCACTTAACAAGCCACCACGTGGCCAATCAGCCAAATTATCTGTCCTATCTCAGCACAACACCCTTACACTGAGAGGTCAGATTAGCTATACTCATCAGCTAAAAATAAGCACTCCCTTTCTTCCCATGATTTCCCTCGTAGCTCAGCTGGAGAACACAGCACAATATCCACTTTGATTGACATACCATTTTCAGATCTAATCGTTCATTTTTTCCTTTTTTTTTTTATTTCTAAACATAGTTGTGTTTTCTGTATAAATTCCAACATAACTGGATAATTCACACATCAATATGAATCTAGGGCACCAGTAATATCAAATGTCTGCACTATTTGCAAATGGAAATGATAAGTTGGTAGGGCCAGGGCTTATTATTTCAAAGAGTAACATGAATTTGGCTATTGCTAGGAACTTGGTGCCTTTGCAGGGATTGGGAATTGGTTCCTTAAACCCAGCATCCCTAACACAGGCTGATGTGTTTTCAAATGTAGGCCAATGAATACAAAGTGTCTTTGTGTGATGGAGATATTGTGAAAATCCTAATAATACCCAGCAAGTGAAAATAATGGTCACGATCCTGTTAACCTACTGGTCAGTTGATGCATGCACACGCGCGCACACACACACACACACACACACACACACACAGAGAGAGAGAGAGAGAGAGAGAGAGAGAGAGAGAGAGAGAGAGGGGTACTTCAATACTATGTTATTTTCACATCCTTCATTTTGCTGTGTTTCAGACACAGGGCTTAAGGCTGTATTTAAGGCTGACCTAGAACTCAGGTTCTCCCTAAACTCCTAGCAATTCTCCTGTGTCACATTCCTGAGTGCTAGGATTACACGCTTGAGCTACTGAAAAGCTTAACAATAAGCTTTTCAGGCTTGTTGTTACTGCACTGATCAACTGTTCTTGTCGGAAGTCATTGTCTCTAGATTCCACTTGAATGTGTCCCAGGCATTTGAGACTTAAAACTGAACTGGGGATCTATTTAACCCATATTCATACAGAATGTCTCGTCCTATGGTTGCTTATCCCTGAAACACTGGAAACATCTAGACTCTAGGACTACATACCACATCAGGTCCCAGCATGCCTGTAAGAGCTTCAAAACCAGCAAATGTAGTCATTAATATTCTCCAGCTACTCAGCAGCTAAATCCAACACTACTTTCTAATTCTTCTAACAACAACAATAACAACAACACAGAAACTTGAACATATCACACTGAATGCTGGGAGATAATTTGATGTCAATTTCTAGTCTTAACGTATGATTTTACTCCCTTCAGTCCAATTATATATAGTCCTACCAAAAGTCAATTGCACATTTTTCTAAATTTCTCTGTATTATTTGTACTTGTGATTGAAATGATGCACATGAATACCTTATTATTAAAACTAGTTAAATTTAAATTTTAGTTTAGTTTTTAAAAGGCTAGTTGACATTTTTAGAAAAAAATTCTAAGAATGTTTCTAAATTGTTTTAGCATACTATATGGACAAAATTAAAAGATCAAACTATAAAGTGCTATGATCCCATTCTTATCTATTTTACAAAACAATTTCAGAAACACTTTTAATTTCTTGGTTTGCTTTAAGTAAATCCATATAGGAAGTAATTATGAATATGGTTCATTTATTCACACAAATATTGCTTCAGAACTCCAACTCATAAATTCACCTTTAAGAAATGGTCCCAACAACATCCAAGATTGGCAATGTATGTTTATTCATATGAAATGTGCATTTATATGATTTGTGTTTTAATAAAATATTCAAGTATACATTACTTAGAGTTTTCTATCTATAACCAAGTTTGAATTAACCAATGCAGTAGTGTAAGTTCACTGAAAAAAATGCAAATAATTTTGTTACAGCTAACATTTATGGATCTCAGTATTGTATAAAATAATGAGCCTAAATCTACAGGTAATGAAATATCAGGTGTATACTACACAACTCAGCTTTGCCCTTTCCATCCATGGGATCAGTCATGTACTATGATCTTTTGCTTCAAGAACCTTTTGGCCTATTTCTATAGCTTTGTTCTTAATCCTTCTCTAATTTCTTTAGCAATAAATTAATAGCAATAAGGTATATATTTAAGTTCTACTACAATTATTCTACCTCCTACTTAAAACTCTTGGGGAAAAATATAAGCTATTCAAAATCCTTATAGTATCTTCTCAAGTCCTTGATAATCCAAATTCAGTTCTCCTTCTCTCTTTCTGTCTCTCTGTGTGTGTTTATGTGTGTGTCTGTTTATCTGTTTGTATATCTGTTTGTCTGTCTTTATCTCATAGTGCACTCTTTCTTGATTAATGTGTTCCCTTTATCATGGCTCTCTAGTTTGCTCAGTGTGTACCAACACTTTCTAATCTCTGAATTTTCGATGCTGATTAATAAGAGAGAGAGAAAGAGAGAGAGAGAATATTTATGTAGTGAGTGTGTGTGTGTGTGTGTGTGCATTTCCACTGGCTATTCATCATTCCTCTGATCTCAATTTGAGCATCAGTGACTATGAATTTCAGTCTAATCCTTATGGTAATAACCACCTCCAGCACTCACCACTTTTCTTTGAGTAACCTTTCCACAATTGACTAATATACTTATGAGATCATCTTAATGGCATATTTCCAAGAAGAAAAGAGCCATACCTGTTTCATTTACCTATATTCTGTAACTCATGCTACCTTTGATCTTATAAATTCATAGTTTCTAAGTTAATTAATCTACAGATATGCACATCTGAAGTAATACTAACTAACAAATAAAACCACAGGGGCAGAGCCAAAGATGCCTACCCAGCCATGAAGAATCTACTGCCTGAGACTTGGCAGTCATTCATTAGTATGCTCTGAAATACTTCCAGGAATAAAGACCCCTCTCTAACTTACATAACATTCAGTCTCTATTTTAATATTTGTTACATTTATTATGTCTCATTGATAGATCCAGTGTTCCAGTCTCCTCTTAAGTATTACCAAACTTATCCATACATCTTTATAGTCAGAGCTTTTATACTCGACTCTCAAAAACATCAGTTACAGAAGCCTTTTGACTGAAGAAAGTAGTGTATGAAAAGTCAAAAATCAGTCTGATGAGCAGTGGCCTAAGGCACACACTGATGTGTCATGAACTGCTAGAGGAAAAAAACCACCCAGGCCTCTGAGAGGGCTCATTCTAGTGTTATCTGAGAGGTAAAGCAACCAAAGGCCTGAGTCACTCAATATAGACTTGCTTTCTAAGAGGAGGCAGATTAAAAAAATAAAAATTAAAAAGGACAGCTATATGGACTCATATAGCACATGGTCAAGCACATGGCTGCATATTTCACATATTTTAATATATCTAGAACATAGAAGTAGAAGTTCTTAAGTGTGACTCCCAAGTATAAAGAGGTTTATAGAGAAGAGTAACAAGCCACAGAGGAAAAACAAGCATCTGACACAGAGCTCCGATGTAGAACGCATTGTTTCCTGCCATGTCAGAAAGGCACACCATCACCACATTTCAGAGTTTTACATTATGTGTCCTCTCAAATTGATAAACAGCCTCGATAGCACTTGGAATACAGTTACCATTTTTCTAATTTTGCCAGAAGTTGTGGGCACAGGTGTGAAAACATAAATTGCTAAGAGCAAAGAGTTATTCCTCTACATTAGTAGGTTTAGAACTGTGAGGTGCCCATACATTTGGAGATAACTGACCTACTCAGGAATGTGAGAGAATAATCAAGTGCACAGTTTTAAGACTTCCCAAAGAAATAAAATACACTGGATTGGAAGTCGATTGGAACACTAACATTCTGAATTAATGCAGCACAGCTAAATGTTAACTTATATGTGTGTATATATGCATATATTTGATTCACATATACAATATCCCACTCATCCTGTGAATGGACACACTTATCTCCTCAAGTGCAGCTGATGAGATAAGGAAATATCTGGTGATATTACTTTCAACTTGCAAACTTATATCCCAAAGTTAGTCTAGTAACTTAAAACCAACATTGCTCAAGATTACTAGAAATGCATGTGTGTGTATATATATATATGTATATATACATATATAATAGATATATATACATGATATAAATACATATATATATACATTTATAATAGGGGTGCAGTAGGAGGGCTTTAAGGAAGGTAAGATAAAAGAGAAGTGTAATTATATTATAATCACAAAAAATTAAGAAGAAAAAAGAGATTACTAGAAATATATTACTAGTCAAATTTGCAGGTATGATCAAACTCCAAAGACAAAAATGTTAATATAATAACATTTACGATGTGCCAACATCAATCTAGATCATCTCATTTATTCTACACAACAAAGTTAGAAGACGGAAACCATAAAAACCACACAGCTAGGAAATCGCAAAGACAAAATGAGAAGATGCAAGTCCATCCTTGAAACCAACTTTAACTCATCACCAAAGTGCCATTAGTGAGACCTTTAATTATACCAATAAAATAACGCTATTGTTTCATTTTTTATAAAATTATTAAGTTGAACATAAAAATAAAACAAAATTTTAGAGAAAACGTTCACACGAAGTACTTGCTATACGTGAAGAACCACATAAAGCAGCAGTTATTTAATACAAAATAAGATCCTTCTGATAAGCTTCCAAGACATGTAGGTAATTCAAAACAGCCCTAATGTTGGTAAGATGGCTCAGTGGGTAAAGTCAGTTGCCACCAAGCCTAAGGACTCCATTTCTATCCCAGGGTTCCCATGGTGGAAGGAGAAAACTGACTCCTGCAAGTTGTCCTCTGGTCTCTACACTTGGCACAAACATCCAAAATAAAAATTAAAAAATAAGCAATCATACAGTTTTAAGCAATAAACTATGGAGAGAATAGAAAGTAGTATATCTTCCTCAAATGCTTCACATACCAGCAGTCTGTGATCTATCAACACTGCACTAAAGTATAAATTAGCAGCATTATGCATTAAGCATTCGAGCGCTTTAGGATAAGCACAAAGGCAGACATTATGCATGTAAATGAGAATCTGTTGAGTTTTAATTCTTCTCACAATCTCAGATATGTTTATATGGAAGCATTATTGCTTACAATAGACATATGTTGCCTAGCAACTAAAACAGTATATTTCCAACTAGATATCTACAACTAAAAAAAAAGAGAAATGAATGTGTAATAATATTAAAACTACCATGTTAGCACAAAAATGCTTTGGCTAGAAAGTTATATGACATTCTAAAATAGACCATTCAAGCACTCCCCCTAGCTTACTGCCACCTACTTTGATTGTTTCCTAGTATATATCATCTAAATAACACACTACATTTTCTCAGACTCAAATGTGAATTAAAAACCTAATTTATGATTTGAAGCTTTGCTCCATTGCCCCTCTATCTTATGCATCCTCCCTTTTAATTTCCTGGGAGAAGGAACACAAGCAAATAAAGCTAAAATATTAAATACTCAAGTATAGTAAGGAACATATTCTCTTTGTTTGATATGTACTTCTGTGCCTGTGTCCTTGACCTTCCTCTGATTTTAGCACTTCCCTTGCACTAAATTTAAAGAGGCCACTCTTCTTGTACATTTCTCTTTAAAAAAAAAAAACACTCAAGATCTGAAGTAGTAAGAGATTTGTTCAGGATAGTTGTGAACTAGAACAGTCTATCCATATAGTGAACACTAGTTGCTGGGATACAGTAGTAAGAAAAAAATGATTCTGGATTCCAGATGTTTGCAAAATCCTTCATGATTTCAGTCAGCACACAGGACAACCTCAGTCAATGCCTGCTGGCACTGTCCCTGCTATACTGTCCCTGCTCTACTGTCCTTCCTGATACCATCACTGCTGATACTGTCCCTGATGTCCTCATCTCTTAGTACTCTTCTGAGCCTTGTCCAATGCTGGCAATATTGAACTACATAACCTCTCGAGAGAAGACTGAACCATGCTAATGCTCTCTACAGTGTCTTGGGTGACATTCAAATAAAGATATAATTGTGTAGGAGAAACTACTGAGAAATACTCCTAGTTCCCCATCATCATGGGCTTGGTTCCACTGGGAAAGAAAGCAGCTGGCTTGACAAATAGATGTAGACATCTCATCTCCTCTCTGTGAATTGATCAGAAACTGGGAAAAGATTTCTAAGTTAAAGGTTCATTTTCACGGTACTTAAAATCCTTTACCAGTTATGGCTGACTACTTTCTCTGATTCTGTAACTTGTCTTTCTTCATCTCCAGCAATAGATAATCAGAAAAGAGAATGTATCTCTTACTGAATTGCCATTCGTTCAGACCTCAGCTCACCTTTCTCAGGCAACAGAAGTAACATAATGCCCAGATAGAAGAGAGCTCTATTGACTACATATCCAACATCCAAGACAAGTATAGGTGTTTTGATACCTACAGTCACAGGAGAAAGACTGGTTGGATGGGCTTACCAAAGGGGTCCCATGTCAGATGTTAAGATTATCAAGGTAGGAAAGTGGTAGTCAGCATTTAAGAGTGTTTGCTTCTATATCATGGTACCTATATCCACATCAGATGACTCACAAACTCCTGCAACTCAAACTCCAAGGGAGCTAATGCCCCTCTTCATGATCCCCATAGCTACCTGAACACCTGAATGTACAGGCATTCAAACACTCATGCGTGCAGGTATATACGCATATTAAATTCTAAAAAATATATTATCAACATACAATAAACTAAATATTGATTCTAGTAAAGGATACCTTGAAATTTTTAAAGGCTGTTACACTGTCTACTTGTATCAGTGACCTCTTCTCCACTCTTGTGCATGAGTAGTTTCCATGGAAATTAAAAGAAAATACAACACCAGTTACAAAAAGCAAAACAAATGGAGAAAAGGTTCCATGGAAGGTATTTTTATGTATCTTGTTGTTTCATAAATTTCCAATGTTCTTTTAAAAGTCCAAGAGCTGATATTTTAAATAATAAATATATACTATGAGCCAGCCACTATTGGATCCAGTTAGAGTCTAACTGTTAGACAAAGTACATACTTCATAAAAAACTTATAGGTGACTGGTAATATAGACAAATGACAGACAATTATACAATTATATAGCCAAAATAAAATTAGTGTAAAGAGAGAATTTCAAGTGTGGACTGAAGTAATAAGGATCCTTCCTTTAAAACATGTGGGAAAAGAAGAGCCTTAGAGACCAGAATTGGGTAAGAGGCATGGCAGAAAAGTCCCCAAATGACCACTTGAGTCTCATGTCACTTCTGTGTTTATGTAAGAGTGCAAGAATATTCACAGAAGATTTACACACCAATAGATGCCCATATGGTTGGATGATGATTGAACATGACATAGTAAAGGCACACATAATGACAGATCAGTTAAAAAATAAATAAAAAGAAAATTTATTTGAAATAATTTATAAAGTGAGTTGCTGAAGAAGGAAGGAAATTGAGACCAAATGGATTAACCTTAGAACTCTCGGTGAAAAGAAAATCAAAATCTAGAAGAAAACCTAAAGTTGTGATGTAAAATGAAGAATTAATCTAGGTTTTCTAATTTTTTTATTTAAAACAATTTTAAATTTAAATATATTTTGATCATATTCTCCCCACAAGTCCTTTTAGATAATCTCACCCTCCTTACCCAAGCAAATTTAAGTTCATTTTCAATAAACAGAAATTCAATTCAATAAACTCTCCCAAAACAATAAAACAAGCTAAAGCAACACTCAAAAAAGAAACAGGAAAAATAAAACACCAAAACCATCAAATATTAACCAAAGAAAAGTACATACACACACACAGACACACACATACCCATTACATCTTTGAAAGTGTATAAAGTTGATGAAAATGAAATTTTCTTCTGTCAGAACAGAAAGCAAACAATAGAAAGACAAATACTTGTAGTGTGCAGCCATATAACTCTCAACAGGGAAAACAACAACAACAACAACAACAACAACAAAATAACCACTCATGCCATAACATCTTCACTGTTTAATTTTAAACACATAAAAGAACTTTTTTATTGGGTTGCCATAAGAAATATGTCCAATTTATACTAATATATTCACTGATAATAACATAAAGCTGATTAGTTCATAACAGAAGTTTTGTGTTCCAGAAGTAAAAATTTACCTGCATTATTTATTATTATCATCATCATCATTAAAAAGCATAATGGTTTGTGCTTATTAAGCTAGACAATAAAGTAAACTACTTTTAACAGAACACCAATAACTTCTTCTCTAAGATCAAGAATAGACAAATGAGACCTCATAAAATTGCAAAGCTTCTGTAAAGCAAAGGACACTGTAATAGGACAAATCAACCAACTAATAGATTGGGAAAAGATCTTTACCAGTCCTATATCTGATAGAGGGCTAATATCCAGTATATACAAAGAACTCAAGAACGTAGACTCCAGAGAACAAATAACTGTATTTTAAAAACGTGGTACAGAGCTAAACAAAGAATTTTCAACTGAGGAATACTGAATGGCTGAGAAGCACCTAAAAAATGTTCAACATCCTTAGTCATCAGGGAAATGCAATTTAAAACAACCCTGAAATTCCACCTGACACCAGTCAGAATGGCTAAGATCAAAAACACAGGTGACAGCAGATGCTGGCAAGGATATTGAGAAATAGGAATACTCCTTCACTGCTGGTAAGATTGCAAGGTGGTACACACCACTCTGGAAATCAGTTTGGCAGTTCCTCAGAAAATTAGACATAGTACTACCAGAGGATCCAGCAATACCACTCATAGGCATATACCCAGAAGATGCTCCAACATACAATAAGGACACATGCTCCACTATGTTCATAGCAGCCTTATTTATAATAGCCAGAAGCTGAAAACAACCCAGATGTCCCTCAACAGAGGATTGGATACAGAAAATGTGGTACATTTACACAATGGAGTACTACTCAGCTATTTAAAAGAATGACTTTCTGAAATTTTTTGGTGAAATGGATGTAACTAGAAAATATCATCCTGAGTGAGGTAACCCAATCACAAAAGAACACACATGGTATGCATTCACTGATAAGTGGATATTAGCCCAGAAGCTCAGATTACACAAGATACAATCCACAAACCACAAGAAACTCAAAAAGAAGGAAGACCAAAGTGTGGATACTTCAATCCTTCTTAGAAGGGGAAACAAAATACACATGGAAGGAGTTGTAGAGACAAACTATGGAGCAGAAACTAAAGGAAGGACAATACAGAGACAGCTCCACCTGGGAATCTTTCCCATATTCAATCACCAAACCCAGACACTATTGTGGATGCCAGCAAATGCTAGCTTACAGGAGCCTGCTATAGCTGTCTCCTGAGAGGCTCTGGCAGTACCTGACTAATACATAAGTAGAGGCTCACAGACATCTATTGGACTGAGCACAGGGTCCCCATTGAAGAAGCCAGAGAAAGGACTCAAGGAGCTAAAGGGTTTGCAACCCCTTAGAATGAACAACAATATGAACTAACTAGTACCCTCAGAGCTCTCAGGAACTAAACCACCAACCAAAGAATACACATGGTGGGACACATGGCTCCAGCTGCATGTGTAGCAGAGGATGGCCTAGTCAGTCATCAAGGACAGGAGAGGCCCTTGGTCCTGTGAAGGTTCTATGCCCCAGTGTAGGGGAATGCCAGGACCAGGAAACAGGAGAGGGTTGGTCGGTGAGCAGGGGGAGCGGGGAGGGAACAGGGTTTTTTGTTTTGTTTTGTTTTGTTTTGTTTTGTTTTGTTTTCTGGAAAGGAAGCTCGGAAAGGAGATATCATTTGAAATGTAAATAAAGAAAATACCTAATAAAAAAGTAAATTACTTTTGTGCAGATTCAAAAGACACGAGATTAAATAAGAGAGAAAAAGCAAAGTGTTTCTAATCTTGTGAAATTGGCATGTTTGCTCCCAGTATGAAAGGAGAGGTGGGCAGTAATATTTTAGTGAAGAAATCTACCAACAGTCCTTGGGTGATCAAGGGGAACATCACAAGAAAAAGGCTTACAACTCCAGATGCCTCTCAATATAAGGCAACCAGAAAACCGGAAGACTGATTTTCTGCTGTTTTTCTCCCTCTAAGCCTAATGCTCAAATAAAATAAGAATTTGAATGCTTTGACTAAACTAAATTGAGGGGTATTCTAAAAGTCAGTTGATTGGTACCACTCAAAACCGCCAAGGTCATAGGGAAAATAACAACAAACACAAAAGCAAGAACAACCAACCAACCGAAATATGCAAGCCTAAACAAATGTCTTGGACAAGAAGAGACCTAAAGCTGACCTTACCTTGATCATCAACAGAAATAATAGTAATATAATAATTGTAATAATAATAATAATAACAACAGTAACAACAACAATAATAATGACATTAGAGGAAAGAGTGAAATACAAATGAAGTCAAGTCTAGTGAGATTGGCATGGCACTGGTGTCCTCTTAGTTTGAACAAGCATGCTTTGTCTCATCTCAGTAGCATTAAAAAGAGGGTATGAGCAATCCCTACTGCATTCACTGCTTTCCTATACATATATAAAGGGACTCCAGGATGCAAAGTCTATGTTATGGCTGTTGTTGGTTGTCAACTTGATGCTATATGGAATGAAGAGCAACACAGAAAGGAAGAACACACCTATGAACCAGATTTTGAGGCTGTAAGACAATATGCCTATGATCCAGATCTTGAAGCTTGAAGATAGGCTTTTTGATTTGGATCTTGAGGCAAGATGACACACCTTTAATGTGGGCCACACCTTCTTCTGGATGCCTGTATAAGGACAGAATGGGTGAAGGAAGGTTTGGTTTTTGCCTGTTCACCCTCCCTTGCTAGCACATCCATTTCTTCACTGGTATTAGAGCCTAGTTTTCCAGGATTCTATCCTATAAAGAAGACCAGTTAAGGCAACCCAGCCCTGTGGGACTGAGCAATACTAGATTCTTGGACTTTTCAGTCATAGCTAGCCATTGTTGAATAACTTGGACTGCAGCCTGTAAGTCATTACAATAAATTCTTTTTATATAGGGGTAGCACAAAGTAAACTTCAGGGATTTTTTTTTCAATTGTAGACACAAAATTGAGTGGGTAGGGAAAGGGATAGATTTTTAAGGAGATAGAGATGAACATGATAAAAATACATTGTACAAAATTCTTAAAGAACTAATAAAATTCAAAACAGAATCAATGTGACTATAAACTAAATAGATAAAGAAAAGAAGAGAATATGGATTTCAGGGGGGAAAAGTTTAATAGATGTTGAGTTTAAACTGAGTTTTATTTAATGTCTGTTGGAAGCCAGAACAAGTAAATAATCAAATACATTTTAATTATTTGGGGTCATAAATTTTCTGCCTTGTATACTATGCTACTCTGAGAGTAAGTAATGAGATATTGCTTATTAAGTTCTTCATATATTTACAGACTTCCAAATATGTTCTCACTTTTATAAAGAGACATTTGTCATGAAGAATGGCTCACCATGGAGAGCAAAGCTTTCACTTTTAGAAATGACAGTAGCTTAAACCTAAACTGCTATGGATTCTGATAGATATCAGATGACCTTCACTTTATTTTCAATGACACATGTATAATAATAGGCAAATCCTCAACCTATTTGAGACTTAAATGTCTTCTGGAACTCAACAAAGATGCTTTGAAAATAGAATAAGATATACTATAAGCAACTTATCACAATGTTCTTGGACCAGCCCATAGCTACTAATCAACAAATGGAAACTTTTCTTATTAAAATAACTTCACAAGCCATAAATATACTGGAAGCAGAAAACTCAATATTATAGCCAGTAATAATCAAAAAGGAATGGGTAAATAAGAACTCTGCTGGGGAAGCCATCAGACAAGGACCACCACAACTTAGGCATCTCATAATTATTCTTTTCCCTCATAAACATTATGTTCATTTTAAAAATAAGAGTTAGGCATATTAAAAAGCTACATCGTTCTCTGTGCTTCAGTCATCAGAAGCAAAAGATTATTAAACTGTAACCAATTCCATTATCCTCTTTAAAGACTTGATGGAAAAATTTCAAGTCAAAGTATGTGGTTGCAGGACATTGACAGGAATAAGACACTGAGAATCACTGAAACTTTGCACATTTCATATAACATTTATTGAACTACAGATTGCCTCCCACAAGTAGATGAGCATCAATATCACTCCTTAAATGTGAAGCAATCAGGATACTAATTGAAATTAATCAGGATACTGACGGAGAAGCCTACTCAAGAAAGTCTAAGGGATTGCTTGCAAAACAAAAAAATGTGATAACATCTTTATCCTCATGGTCCTGTTGAGGCTTGCCCAAGTTCTTTCTAACTGATTTGCTAGAGAAATGCCTCTAAGGACCAACCATGCTTGTGTCCACTGAGGTCGTTACATATTCTATGGCAACCCATATATACAGATAATCTCTTATGCAATGTGTAAAAACATTCACCTGTCATAAAAAGCTGATTGGTCTATAACTGAGGCAGGGAATAAGAAGTGGGAGTTCTGGTAGGAATAAAGGATTCTGGGATAGAAAGAAGCATGGGAGTATTTACCCCAAGGACCCTAAGAAGGACAGATGCATGGAACCTGATCAGAGGGCCATGTGATTTACAGACACAATATAAATGGGTTATTAAGCTATGAGCTAGTCAGAGAACATGTAAAGCTTTGACCTAGGCATTTGTAAATAGAGAAGTCTCAGAGTCATTATTTGGGGGAACAGAGTAGATGGCTGGAAAACCATGAAGCTACAGATGGCAAAGCTCACTACAACAGCCATGAGCCTCCTATGCTTCCTGACATTGGGTGTGGGTGGTCTGAAACAACTGAAGTTACCTCGTATGTTGCACAACACTGTGGCATGTACTTCTAAACAATTTATGGATATTATTCATGAAAAGAAACCTGTATCATGATTAGAATTAGTGCTTTAAAATATGTTGGAGGGCTGGAGAGATGGTTTAGTAGTTAAGAGAACTGACTGCTCTTCCAGAAGTCCTGAGTTCAATTCCCAGACACTACATTGTGGCTCACAACCATATGTGATGGGATCCAATGCTCTCTTCTAGTATGTCTGAAGGCAGCTACAGTGTACTCATACACATTAAATAAATAAATCTTTAAAATAAAGATCAGTTGGAGCTAAGAAAGCAGACACAGTAAGACTGCTTAAGCAACAATAATAGCTTCATTTTCTTTTGTGTATGTGGTATAAATATGTGCATATTTATGTTTGTGTACATACATCTAACCAAGTACATACCTCTCTGTCTCTCTGTCTGTCTGTCTGTCTCTCTCTCTCTCTCTCTCTCTCTCTCTCTCTCTCTCTCTCTCTCTCTCCCTGTGTGTGTGTGTGTGTGTGTGTGTGTGAACATCTATACATGTATATCCACACATAGACACAAACATGTTTATACACAGATGCCAGAAATCCATATCAGAGATTTTCTTCAATCGCTGTTTGAGACAAGCTCTCTTTCTAGGTGGCCAGTGAGCTCCAGGAATCCACCTATTCCCACCTCCTCAGCAGTGAGATTATAAGAATTCAAGGATATACCCAACGTTTTAGGTGGCTTCTGGAGATGCCCATGTGTGTATGACAAG
The DNA here is from genome assembly GCA_019843815.1 of Montemys delectorum. Taxonomy (NCBI): domain Eukaryota; kingdom Metazoa; phylum Chordata; class Mammalia; order Rodentia; family Muridae; genus Montemys; species Montemys delectorum. Next base: position 13,421 of record JADRCD010209673.1, on the reverse strand, counting down.
CCTTTTACCAATTAAGTCATCTCCCCATGCCCATTTTATTTTAATAGCACTTCCTAAACAAAGAGTATTTTTATTATTAGAGAATAACCTACAAATATTTGTTGTGTGTGTATGAGGGACTCAACTATGTAATACAGCCTCCTATATTTAAAAGAAAAAGAGAGACATAAAAGTCCATCAGTGAATAGTCAATAGAAAATAAACATAAAATTCTATTAAGACACGAAATGAATCTAATTGTAGATTAGTAGAAAGTATTAAGGGACCAATTTGTTTCTCTGAAACTTAATAAAGAAAAGAAACTATTAAAATGTGTGCTAGTTAGACTTTTGTGAGATGTACCCCACAGCAACTATGAGACAAAGTCTATAAAGACACTCCTTCCAACAGAGGTAGACAAACTGAACAAATTGGACAATCATTATATTTCAATACCTAACAAAATAATTGATTCCTGTCATCAATAAATGGCAATCCGTTAGGTGAAAGTGGATATAAAAACACACACACACAAAAAAAAAAAACAAATAAAATTACCATATGTTACCAAGTAATCCAAAATCATTCACCAGTTACTGCAATACAGTAGAATTGCATACTATCTCTTAACAATTAGACTTGCAAAAAGTATCCCCAATATGCTTAAGGTCTTCTATGTAATTTCTAGTTTACATGGGGAACAAAGGGAGGAATTAAATACCATCAGAATGAGGGACCAGAAAAACCAAAATTCCAAAACATGAATCTTTCTATGGAACATCAGACTTTCTGTTTTTATAATTGACAAAACAAGAGAGAGGACAGGAATATGCAAAGGAAAGGAGGAAATAGAATAAGAGTAGATTTTAAGAAGAAAACAATAGGGTAGGTATTGTTTTAATTAACATCACCCAAGAGGACGAGCAAAGGCTCAGCTGGTAAGGGCACTTGGCCTCAATCTAACCACCTGAGTTCAATTCTGAAGTTGCCCATGGTAGAAGAAAAGAATCAACTTCAGCAAGTGCTCTCAGAATTCCACAAGCTCAACTTGCCATGATTGCACCGTTGCTCTCCATACACCCACAACACAAACATAGAAAAGAAGACTTACCTCAATCAAGTCCAATGAATGCATTTTGTGTGAAACCTAATTTGAAGAAACCAATTATTTAAAATGCATGTTTTTTTAAAAATATATAAAAATCAAGTAAATGTGGGTTTGAACATGAACTGTGAAGGACCTTAACTGCTGCCAATTCAATTTGAGCTGCCCATTGTGGTTTTGTAGCTAGTAGACTAAAAAGAAGAGAAGCACTGCCTCTAAGGGGAGATACAACTATAGTAGATGAAGTTGAGAAGCTCCAAGAAAGGAGGGAGCATATACCTTTGAGTTTACTGCTGTACTGTCAATGCCTAACACAATACCTATACACAAGAGAAACTCCCAAGTCATTGTCTATCTTGAAAAGTTTGGGAAGGTGTCTCAAAAGAGTTCATGTTTTTGTTGTGGGTGGTTGTTGTTGTTATTGTCTAAACAAGATGACATCAGGAAATCAGCACCTAAAATATGTGAATTTATTTAAGTCTGGAATTTTATTTGCATTTTGAAGAAAAGCTAGAGACACAATTCCATGACAGAGGAGGCCAATGGTAAGATGTTTCACATACTAAGCTATGAACACAGCTTTTGCACTATTATTGGAAGGAAGTCTGAGTGCTTGACTGTACATAAACTAGAGGAATTACAAACAGTTTTCTCATAAAATGCTGTTTTTTATAAAAGCAAGACTTTGGCAAAGTGACTATTTGGTGTCGGGAACAATGCTGTAAATTCTAGAATGTTAGCCCTTGCTTTTCCCAGGCAGTAGCCACCATTTTAACAATCCAAAATGTCCACAGATATTGCAAAACTTCACCCAGGGGCAAAATTTCTCTCAGTTAAGAAGACTTATATTAGATACATTTTGCAAAATAGAACAATAAAACCCAAGCCAGAAGATGATTAGATGAACAAAGACAGAGATTTAAAAAAATATCTGAATGGCATCACAGAGGAGGGGAAAGGCCAGAGTGACATTTGAGAGGTAGACCTAAAAATCAGATATGGGGGTGAGGGAGAATATGTCCAAGATGACATCTAGCTGTCAGGAAGATAAGATGGTGAGACTCACCTAACAAAACTAAACATAATTCATTCAAATAGAGTAAGTTCAAAATTGAGCCCAATGTCATTTATTCACTCATCCAACAACTGCATACTATACACTTGCCTACTCTTGAGATGCTAATGGAATAAATAAAAACTCGTCATATAAAAATCATGTTCTAAGAAAGGTAGGATGTTCGCTGCAATCCCTTCAGCTCCATAGATCCTGTCTCTAACTCCTTCATTGGGGACCGTGTACTCAGTTCAATGAATGGCTGTGAGCCTCTACATCTGTATTAGTTAGGTATTGTCAGAGCCTCTCAGGAAATAGCTATATTTAGGCTGGCTTGTCCTTCCTTCAGTCTCTGCTCCATAGTTAATCTCTGCCACTCCTTCCGTGGGTATTTGGTTCCCCTTTTAAGAAGGAATGAAATGTCCACCTTTAGGTCTTCCTTCTTAAGTTTCTTGTGGTTTGTGCATTGTTCTTCCTGTATTCCAAACTTCTGGGCTAATAACCACTTATCAAAGAATGCATACCATGTGTGTTCTTTTGTGATTGGGCTACCTCACTCAGGATGATACTCTCTAGAACCATCCATTTCCCTAAGAATTTCATAAATTCATTGTTTTTAATAGCTGAGTAGTACTCCATTGTGTAGATGTACCACAATTTCTGTATCCATTCCTCTGTTGAGGGACATTTGGTTGTTTCTAGTTTCTGGCTATTATAAATAAGGCTGCTATGAACATGGTGGAGCATGTGTCCTTATTACATGTTGGAGCATCTTCTGGGTATATGCCCAGGAGTGGTATAGCTGGGTCCTCTGGTAGGACTATGTCCAATTTCCGGAGGAACCGCCACACTGATTTCCAGAGTGGTTGTACCAGTTTGCAATCCCACCAGCAGTGAAGTAGTGTTCCTCTTTCTCCACAACCTCTCCAGCATCTGCTGTCACCTGAGTTTTTTATCCTAGCCAATCTGACTGGTGTGAGTTGGAATCTCAGAGTTGTTTTGATTTGCATTTCCCTGATGACTAAGGATGTTGAACATTTCTTTAGGTGCTTCTCAGCCATTTGGTGTTCATCAGTAGGAGCTCCCAGGGACCCAACCACCAATCAAGGACTATACAGGGTGGGACTGAATGTTTTGGCAGCATGTGTATAGTAGAGGATTGCAAATTCGATCATCAATAGGAGGAGAGGACCTCGGCCTTGTGAAGGTTTTGTGCCCCAGTGTAGGGGAATGCCAGGGCCAATAAGTGGGAGAGGGTGGGGTGGCAAGCATGGGGAGGGAGGAGGCAACAGGGGTTTGTTCTTGTTGTTTTTGTTTGTTTGTTTGTTTGTTTGTTTTTTGGAGGGGAAACTGGGAAAGGAGAAATTTACATGTAAATAAAGAAAATATCTAATAAAAAAAGATGATAGAAAAAAAAAAGAAAGGTAGGATGATAATAAAACTCATAATCATCCGAGATAGCCACTACCTACTGCTAAGTTTACGGAATTTGATGCTGGGGACTCAAAAGTAGTTATTAATAGTATCACAGAGAAGTCATATCATGCAGGAGTAAAACTTTAGGAAAGGCTGATTCTTTTATGCCAATTCTATTATTAATCGGTTGGTTACGTTTGGAATGTTGGTCAGGCTCTGGAATTCTGGGTTTCCTAATTAAGTCATGAGGATGAGACTACTATATAGGATTGTTATAGGCTTTAAATGGGAACAAAAATTATTTGTATTTGTATATGTATATGAATGGGTTAATGTCCATTTATGTGTATCATCTGGAGCAGAGCAGAACTCTCTAAATTGAATTATCAGTAACCCAGTAGTATGGAGGAGACAACCTCTGATATTTAAAGACCTTTCTCAAAGCCATTTAGTGCTCATAGTTTCCATGCTCTGAGCTTTCATTCACAAGTTTACATCGTGGGCCCACTCTGTAGTTGATGCTATGCTGGAGCCAGAGATCCAGCAGTGAACAAGACAGACAAGGTTCCAGGCTTCAGCACCAAAGCTGTCACTGGCAACTTTATCATCCTTAGCAGCTGGGCCTTTCCACTTCACAGCCTGTCTGGGCAGCTTCATGGTGTAAAATCAATGTAATTCCCAGTATGACTTCATATTGGTCCTATTCTAGGACCATGTATACTAGTTAAAGCTTCACCAGGCACTGTGGGTATAGAGAAACCCAGACAGCTGGTCTACTGTAGCCACTCTGCAAATTTACCTTTAAAGCTGCTCACAGAAAACTAGTTTGGCTCTATCGAAAGCAATTCTATTCAACAATGGCAGCCAAGTTGGATCCTTCTAAAACTCTATCCTGTGGCCAGTTGTGCTTGAAAGAGTGATACTGGCCTCTCCTAAAGAGGAGCAATGGGGGAACACTAAGAGTGAAAAGCAGACTGATGCGCAGACAGGTTTGGATAAATAGGTTCCTGAAGATGGGAGGGATGTTCATTGCCACCCCAGGTACACTTCTGAGTACTGGATGTTCAGGTTCATGCCAGGATCTCTGAGCCTTATCTCAGAGTAATGTTGCAAACATGTTTGTAAAATAGCCACAGGTCAGTGACATAGCTCAGCATTTGGACGTTCTTGCTACTGGAGCCTGATGACCTGAGTCCCACACCCAAAACCCACATAGAGGTAGAAGAAAATCAACTCTACAGAATTGTCCTCTGGTGTCCAGAAGTACACCATCACCCCACCCACACCCCACACCCATAGGGCAATCACAACAACAACCACAATAATAGCCAGGAACAACAACAACAACAATACTACTACTACTACTACTACTACTAATAATAATAATAATAATAATAATAGCCAGGAACAACAACAATCACAACAATAATAATAGCCAGGATTGTGTCTCTTGTCACAGATATGTGCGCAGGTAAAGAAGGGAAAACATTTCCCACGGTTCCCAGGTAATGCTAACGTTAACAATCTTCTCGGGAACCATGGACAGCAAGCAGGATTCATGCTATACTTTACCCATAAATGTTTGCATCAGAGAAAAATATAAAAACAGTGAAAATAATCCTGAAGATCATACAATAATGGTTCTTCCTCTATCTTCCTCAACTTCCGTTACTGTTTTAACTTCAAGCTTCAATGATACAAGGTCATTATTAAAGTAACAATCAAAATTAATCTCCATAGTTCATATTATATTAATAATTATTCATAGGATATTGACCTTTTATTTTTTAGGTATAAAAATATAAATTGACACAAATACAGAATACAATTCCTTTTATTTATCTGGGAAGATAACTTAATCCTAACTTTTTATTTTCAACTTAATTTCTGTCATCCTTCATTAAATTTCGAGCTAAACTAGATTCAGGCTCTATTTTTAAAAGACAATAGGTATCTATCTCACATGGCAGTGGTACCACAAAGAAGACGCTTAGGTGGAAATGTAATCTCATAACCAGTGGTTGAGAAAGAGGATTGATAGCCCTCAGGGGAAAAACATGAAAAAGAAAGTCATTTAATCAAATAGACCAAAAAGATGTCAATGTAAATTTGAGAATCACAGGTAGGAAAAGATGCATCATGAACATGGCAGACTGTGAATGTAGCCTGTTTTTTCCCAGTGACTATCAGTCAGCAGTTTCAGGTCATAGGGAGCCTTGTTCCTTGTTCAACATTATAAATGTGCAATAGGGCCTGTATGTGTATTGTTTTAAACTATTATTATGGAGCAGAACACCCTGATTAGCCAAGAAACTCTAAATGTCCAAATGAAAAGACCACAACAGTTTGATCCACATATCAAAACCCCACAATCCTTAACCCGGGCCTCTTTTCAATCTATTGTTAATGGAAATTGGCTATATCTAAGAAAGAAAGGCTCTGGCTTATGCTAAAGATAAATTCCTATTGACCTAAATTTCATTAAGTGGTAAAAGCTAGGAAGTAGTGCCGAGCTTTAGAACCTGTACAGCTTATATACCATTTACCCTGTTTATTCTCATCTTATAGAAACTGAGGCTCAGAAGCTAACAGCAAATGTGCAATGATGTTTGGTAACTGACAGGCACAAATAAAATTCCAAGCCATATCTTTCTTACATCAAACATAACTCCTTTATTTAAAAGGACTCCATCAATTATTTAAGCTCAAAGATACTGGAAGGAAACTTGGAGAGTTGGTTCTCTTTCAAACATGTGGATTCTGGAGATAGAACTTCTAAAATGCACACACCATCTTTGAGGATTATCCACTAAGTATTTTTACCAAAAAGAAGACAGAAAATATTTTCTCATTCTTTCCATGGGCTAAAACCCTGACTTTCTAACTCACAAGATCAGAAAGACATGTTGTTCTTATTCCCTAGGCATTAAAAGTTCACATATTTGTTATACAAGCTATAGAACCCACTAGAAATCACTATTTTCAAGCCATCTTTACAATTTGTCAGTCCTACTTACATATTAAAAATCAAAGCTAGTAAAAGCAAACTCTTCAAATGCCTTTGGAAAAATTTATTCACCATCATATATACTTGATTATTTTTTAAGGTTAATGCAGCTAGAAATTACAAGTATTGAGTGCATGCCTGAACCACTAAAGCTACTAACACAACTCAGAGGTTTACAAATCACCACTGGTGGGAATCATCATACATCACTGAGAAGTGTACTCTGTTAGCATGAGACGCTGTGTGTCTTTGTCATGTTTTCTTTGTTCTCCTTATTGGAAGCTTCTTAGCTACCTTAAGATTGTCATTTGGGTGATTATCTGATTGATGATCAATCTTTCTTTCATACTAAAATCTCATAAAGGTCTCACTCTACACCTCTATTGTATGACTAATTATATCCTCAATACATAGCACAGTGCTTGTCAAAATGCTGGTTTTCTTGCTTCTACGAAAGTTTTAGCATATAATCCTTAGAGTAAGAGAATAGGTAAAGATAGATACGCAGTACCCTACACTCTATTCTCACCTCTGAGATTTCTTGAATGCAGAAGAACTGACAACCTTACAATAGAGCATTACAGCAGAAAAGGCAGCTTTTGCAATTTGTGTTTTAATAGACTTTTAAACAGATGCTTAAGGAAATCATATAAAATTGACCAATAGCAGCTTAGAGACTCAATAAATCAGTTATATCTAATTAAGAGAAGGGTGTTAGGGGTGGAGAGATAGCTTGGTTGGTAATGTGGTTGTCTTGTAACATTAAAGACATGGTCTTGATCCCCAAAACCAATGTTTAAAACATGCTGGGTGGTATGGTACACATTTCTAACCCCAGTACAACAGCAAGGACAAATGGGACTCACTGGCCATCGAGCCCAGCCTACCTGGTAAGTGCAGACCTTTCCTCAAAATTAACAATGGGCAGCCTCTACACAGGTTGTCCTCTGGCTTTCACATGCATGTGCCTATGCATATATGCATATCTGTATATATGCACATACCTTTATATAAAGACACAAATGCAAAGATAACAACAACAAAAAAAGACTTGCCTACCTTTGTCAACTCCAAATATATAAAAACTCAGAAGTGTGAGACCACAGTAAGCTGACAGACCAATCATTACCAGTAAATCTCAGTCCTCAGGCCCTACTAGCATCCAACTCCTTAGTTCAAGATGGCAGCCTTTGATTTCCAAGCATGTTGACAACCACATTTCTTTTCGCCCCCACATGCTCTTTGTAATGCACCTGCTGGATCTCAAAGGGAGCAGTGAAGCCTAATTCCCTTTATCTGGAATTAACCTTAATGGGGTTTGTTTCTTTGTTGTTTTTGTTTGTTTGCTTGTCTTTGGTTTGTGTGACAAAAGGAAGTATGGTAGAGATGAAATTTTAATATGAGACTAGATCATAAAACGATTTACATCCTTCTGTTTGGGTATCTTGAACTGTGAGATAGAAGCTGGTCCTCAGAATCTAGGGAGATAAATAATAGGCTAATTTGTGTCTAAGGTTGGGATAGCAATTACTAACTTCAATTTTCAGGACATATATTCCTTTCTTTTTATAGGTTTTATACTGTTTGTATTTTATTGAAGGAATGAATGAATGAATGAATGAATGAATATCACAACTCTGTTACTGAATAAGAGGAATCATCTCTATTCAGAGGCTTTCTAAATTTATGTTTGTCAAAACTCCATGAGCTCATTCAAGCATTTCTCTATATACATAGCTCTCATAACTTGTGCCTGCTATCTGTTTACTAACTACAACACCCAGTCAGCATAATGCTGACCAAGAACCGGTTGGTAAAGTTTAAGAAGTTCATTTTAATCACCTTAAGGGCAGTTAAAACGTAAATGTCTTCGAATAAAGCATAAAGGCAAAGTGGTTCAGAAACCACATAAGAGAAGGAAATGAGACACTTTAGAAAATATTTTAGAGCAGTTTCCCAGTTGAAACCAAATTTAGCACTGAGCTAAATTTGTGGGTTTTTTTTCTTTAAAGCCCTCTTTCTCTTGAAGCAAGCTCATGTGAGAGGTAAGTTTCCTGGCAGAACTCTAGGAAGAAGTATTCTGTAGATGCTTACATGAGTGGGTTACTCAAAGGAAAACATAAAAAACTTTGAGGATGCCAAGAGGACACAGCACACAGAATCAACTACGTGGGGCTCATAGGTTCTCACAGAGACTGAAGCAACCACCATGGAGCCTAAATGGGCCTGCACCAGGCTGCCTGCATACATGTTGTGGTTCTATAGATTGGAGCATTTGTTGGACTCCTAACAGTGAGAGTAGGGGTGTCTCTGACCTCTTTGCCTGCTCTTGGAACCCTTTTCTTGCTATGAGTTTGTCTAATCCAGTTCTGATAGGAGAGGTTGCATCTTGGCTTATTATATTTTGTTGCACTGAGTTCAGCTGATATCACCAAGAGTCCTGCTCTTTTCTGAAGGGCAGTGGAGGAGGAGTGGGTCTGAGGGAGATGGAAGGTGCAGAGACTGGGAGGAGAGGAGGGAAGGGAGGCTGTATTATATGAGAAAAAATAACAACAAAAAATATTATTGGTATGTGTTCCTGATCCACAGTGACAGGTTTCATGAAAACAATCTAACTCCATCAAGTATGTCATGTACTATCAGGATGCCGGCATCTCTTATACTTACTTCCTAAGAACTCTCCCTCTGCCTCCCCCTCTCAGCCTTGTCATATCCCTTCTATATTATGGAAAACATCTTTTGAATTTTGAATCATGTCTCTTTATGACCATGTTTAACAGCCTTTTTTTAAATAAAATCAAAATTTGAGTCAATCAAGGGCTGGAAGGAGCACCGACTGTCACTGAGCATAAAAACCTTGAATTGGTCCTGTGAAATGCTAATATCCAGTGTTATCACTTCTCCATTACATACACAATACTATCTCTTAAAGAGCCTGCCAGAATAAATGAGCCTTAAAAGCTGCGCTCAAGTGGCCCTCACAGCTGTACCACTGAAGAGAATGACTGAACCTTGTCCACATGAACATAGACAATTGACATACAGAACAGCAGCCTGCATTTGGTACCACTGCAGTTAAAGATGTTTTCCCTGGCAATTATTAGTGAAAGTATGGCACGGCTATGGAGCAAAATCCATACAACACTTAGTCCAACTGTTTCTAGCATGTCAGGATCTGCATGATACTAGTAAGTTATTATTTTTCTCTAAAACTGGGGTTTCTCTACTTATAAAATGGGTCCAAGATTACTGCGGTGACTCAGTGGGCAGGGTAATGGGATAATGAGGGGCAAGTACTTCAGGGTGGTCAAGGCCATGACCCTCACTGGCTCTGCAATTGGTTGAATGCAGAGACTAGTGATTAGTGTCTAGAAACACTTGTTAGATAAAAAGCCACCATTATACCTTCCACACTCCCCACACTGGGGATGTATTCCAAAGTTGTCACTGTTTCCAATCTGAAAGATGCCTCCCTGAGATGTACTCTACACTTTGAGCTCTTCTCTAGAGCAACTAAATTTACCTGCAGTTGTTCAGCAAGTCTCTCACTCTTCAGGAATCAAATAGCAACAGATTCCTGAGAGATACTGGCCTTGAACAAATGATCTGGGCTTTTGGAATTCATTTGATAATACAGTAGGCTGAGGCAACCATGACTCTAGCACACGTGTGTCTGAATGAATGTCTATCTGAATTATGTGTCCTGACAAAATTCATACTTTAACAATCCAGTCACCCATTGGGTGTCTTTGGATTGATTAAATCACAGAACTCAATTTTTGTGAAGGGGATCAGCAATCTTACAGAAGAGATACCAGTTTGTTGCACCATGTATCTTATCAGGTTGGAGGTTGGGCTTGCCAGACCTCACCACCTCTGAGACTACAACAAGGAAGCATATCTATGAATGACAAGTAGGCCCCCGTTAAATTCCAAATCAGGTACTTCCCAGCATCTCCAAAAATGTAAGAATGGACTAATATTCTTGTGGAATGTAATCATTCATTATATTGACTTTGATCTTTGCATATTCTCATCCCAGTATTAATTCTGTCAGCACAAAGACAGCAAGTAGTTCAGGCACCATCTTTCAACTAATTTCAAAAATAACTACAATGTGACCAGTTAAAGCCCTCATCCCAAAATAGGCCCTTAATAACTACTGATGCCATTACCACTACTGATGTCATGACCACCGCTGATGTCATGACCACTGCTGATGTCATGACTCCCCCAAATAATAGCTTCCTCTTCCATGTCTTCTAAAAGAAGCTGAGCAAGCTCTTGGTCATGTATTTACCTGTAAAACACTAAACACCTACTCTTACTGGTTGGTTGGTGATAAATGATACATATGAAGATTATTTGACATTGCAACTTTTTTTATTTTCTTATTTCTGGTCCAAAGATCACTACTAACTCAATACTTCTCAAATACCAGTACTGCAGTGAATATTTCATGAATAATGAAATAAATGGTAGGACATTCTGCTCTAATGTTTCATGTTCCTTGTAGGTACAACTGAAGATACGTAGCAAATCAAGGACTCCAAAGAAGAGGTGCTTCATTCTAATGTATACTAGATAGCTTCCATTTTGCTGGCATGGAAGAGAGTCAACAACCTGTTACCCAGAGCCCCATGGTTTACAAGAACAAGTCCCTTGTGTTGAAGGGGCTTTGCTACAAGGTCAAGTTTCTGGCATTCATTATCATTTGGTTCTAAGGCTTCTTCAACAGGCCAGTTAAGCAGACAGATGTAGTCATTGATGAAATTCAGATAGGATTTCTGCCTCCAGCTGCTCGGTATTCTTCAGGACACATAATATCCTTCAGTGAATTCCTTCCTGATAAAATGTACCTGAATTTATACCAAACAACCCTGCCTGGGAACATTCAATTTCAAGTGACATCAATCAATACATATTAAAGCTTCAATTTCTCTCTTTGTTAAATAAAAATTATGTAAAATGAAGACCAGTTCTTAACAAATAAAAGAATGGGCTGACACATATGTATGTACAGACATATATCGATTTTCTTAGAGATTATTTCCAACCTCATGTGGGTTTATGTTTTGTCCAAAAAAAAAAAATTAATTTCAAAATACCTAACAGACATAAAACAAAGTTTCAGGTAATTTTTTCACAAATAAAACCTTCTTTGTAGGTAGCATCAACTAGCAAAAAGTGAATTCAGACTCACATATTTTTCCTCCATCTTTTGATATACATAGCAAACTGCAGAGAAGAGACAGCTTTGGAGGTGATGTTTGTAACAAAGAGGCTTTCCCCGAGCTAGGCTGAAAGAGAAAGGGTAAATTAAAATGTGCTCTTCTGTTTTGACTTTCTACACAGCCCCAAGAAGGCCTCCTGGCAATGCTGTCACAACCAATCCAGTCTCAGATTACTGAGTGCAGTCTACCACTCTCTCATTTGTTTAGCAGCTGATGAGAAGATGACAGCAGCTGTAGTTCTTAGTTCTATGGCAAGTTGTGTTTGCCTCTGGTCCTCAGTACAGATCCTGCTGACAAGCAGTCTCCTGACTTGAACTCATTTGATGCATGCAAAATGAAAAAGAGCAAGCTGGACCTCGCAGTTATCATCTATTTCCATCTCCTACTTCCTGATAACCAAACAAGCAATTAGGGACCAAGAACCCAAGAATGAAATCACATTAAACATTATCACGAGCCTGTATTTTCATAAGAACATAGGCTTGGAGAGATTTGTACATGTTCTCATGTTCACATGCCTAGTGACTCTAGCATACTTTACTATTTTACTATGACCCAACCACCAATCAAGGACTATACAGGGTGGGATTGAATGTACTGGAAGCAGGTATATAGTAGAGGATTGCAAATTCGATCATCAATAGGAGTAAAGGACCTCGGCCTTGTGAAGGTTTTGTGCCCCAGTGTAGGGGAATGCCAGGGCCAATAAGTGGGAGAGGGTGGGGTGGCAGGCATGGGGAAGGGGGAGGCAAAAGGGGTTTGTTCTTGCTTTTGTTTGTTTGTTTGCTTGTTTGTTTGTTTTGGAGGGGAAGATGGAAAAGGGAAAATGTACATGTAAATAAAGAAAATACCTAATTAAAAAAAAAATATGTGAAATAGACCCATTCTCCAAGTGCTGTAGCTAGCAAGGGGTTGGGACATCTGTCTCACTTTGATAACTTTGGGGTCAACTCTCTACTCCTTAGGTGTCAGGGACAAATAGAGAGCGGGGCATATCACCCTAGGGCCCACTTCATTATACCTCATGTCAGACGAGTAGTGGGGCCAGCTCTTCCATGCTCACAAATATATGGGCCAGCTCACCTGTGCTCCTTCCACCAGGGCCAGATCTACTGTGCTGACCAGGCAAGATGCAGGGCCTGCTTTCTTGAGTGTTGCAGCTAGGGAGGGGCAGGGCCAGCTCACCTGTTCACACATTGACTGGGCATCACAGTGGAACAGGTTCTGAAGATGTGGATGGGGGTGATCTGGCAGAAGACATGACAGTAGAGAACTAACCCTGCCTCCTACCTATGGTGACATTAGGTGTCCTAGACAGAACAGTACTGGAGAGCTTGTCCTGGTGGTGTGGATAAGGAAGAGACTGAGAGCTGACCAGCTCAGCTGCCACCCAGACCCAGATACAGGACTTTGAGTTGGCCCATCCCAAAATCTACATTACCCATGACCTGTTGGGATACATAAAAGGGCTGGTCCTACTCATTCAAAACTGCAGGCTCTCCATGACACAGGGCAACAATAGGATAGCAGGGGCCACTGTGAGGATCTAATATTGAGGCCAGAGTCCCTGAGCCAGACCAATGACATATTGCAGTGAATATTTGCTAGTGAAGATGTGTGGACAGA
>JADRCD010209672.1:27437-40470 GCA_019843815.1 Montemys delectorum | reverse complement strand
CATACATACATACATACATACATACATATATGAAGAGAATTCACTTCTCCACTCAGGAGGAGCTCACATGTCACGTCAGCTGTGCTTGTGCACACTTCCTAACAGTTGTTGGGTGAGTCCTTCACCAACAGTAAACAAGAGTTCCTAATAAGCACAAGCCAGGTACTACCTATGATCCCAATACACAGAGGCTAAGAGAGGAGAATCACAAGTTCAAGGTCAGGCTGGGTCATACAGAAGAAACTCTCTCAAAACAAAACACAAACAAAAATCTGTAAATAATTTATCTGTACTTCTCACTGAAGTAGGAAAGACTACAACAGTTTTCCTCTTGCTTGTCCAGTGGAACACTTGAGCACCACCTTTCAGCACTGGGTGGAGGAGCTGCAGCTGACAGAGAGGGTCGAGTACCACGGCCCTGATGTTGGGGAGACTCCATATACTTGTGAATGCTGAGCCCTATCTTGTAATAGTCATGAAGATGTGGAGCAACCCTAACCCTAACCCTAACCCTAACCGTAACCCTAACCCTAACCCTGATTCCAGGATTTTTAAATCATTTTCCTTTTTAGCAAAACACAAACCAGGTCTTTTGCTTCACCCCCAAGCTGTTTTGGCATGAAGCAGAAAAACATGTACTAGTAACATGTGCGGTTACCAATGGTAGTAATGGTCATATCCGCCACAAGCGATAATGGGTTTTTTATTACTAAAGCAAGCTGTGGCCTTTATTTATATACGTCAGCTAAGTCAGAGAACATGAAAATACAGAATGATTGCACAGCTCAAACTGCAGCAGCTCTGAGGGCCCGGTGGGGAGAATATGTGTGCATTCTCTTACAGATAAAAGAACATGTTATTTTAGCCTTACTCCATGTCCTCACATCCCTGGCTCTGGCTGCAGTGATGTAGAAGCCAGTAAACACACTCTCTTATGGTGTGACTTGGTTTTTAATAAAAAGGGGAAACTGGATTCTGAAAGTAGTAGTTTTTGAAATAATGAGTACTGACAAGAAAATAATAAAGGCACTTCTCAACTGCAACTGTGTGTTTGTATGAATGCTCTTCCTGTGCGTGTGTATAAGCACGTGTGTGCTGTGTGTTTATATGAATGCTCTTCCTGCGCGTGTGTATAAGCACGTGTGTGCTATGTGTTTATATGAATGCTCTTCCTGTGCGTGTGTATAAGCACGTGTGTGCTATGTGTTTATATGAATGCTCTTCCTATGGGTGTGTGTGAGCATGTGTGTGTTATGTGTTTGTATGAACGCTCTTCCTGTGCGTGTGTATAAGCACATGTGTGCTGTGTGTTTGTATGAATGCTCTTCCTGTGCATGTGTATAAGCACGTGTGTGCTGTGTGTTTGTATGAATGCTCTTCCTGTGTGTGTATATAAGCATGTGTGTGCTGTGTGTTTTTATGAACGCTCTTCCTGTGCGTGTGTATAATCACATGTGTGCTATGTGTTTGTATGAACGCTCTTCCTGTGTGTGTGTGTGTGTGTGTGTGTGTGTATAAGCAAGTGTGTGCTGTGTGTTTGTATGAATGCTCTTCCTGTGCGTGTGTATAAGCATGTGTGTGCTGTGTGTTTGTATTAACGCTCTTCCTGTGTGTGTGTATAAGCACATGTGTGCTGTGTGTTTGTATGAACGCTCTTCCTGTGTGTGTGTGTGTGTGTATAAGCAAGTGTGTACTGTGTGTTTGTATGAACGCTCTTCCTGTGCATGTGTATAAGCACGTGTATACTGTGTGTTTGTATGAACGCTCTTCCTGTGCGTGTGTATGAGCATGTGTATACTGTGTGTTTGTATGAACGCTCTTCCTGTGCATGTGTATGAGCACGTGTATACTGTGTGTTTGTATGAACGCTCTTCCTGTGCATGTGTATGAGCACGTGTATACTGTGTGTTTGTATGAACGCTCTTCCTGTGCATGTGTATGAGCACGTGTATACTGTGTGTTTGTATGAATGTTCTTCCTGTGCATGTATATGAGCACGTGTATACTGTGTGTTTGCATGAATGTTCTTCCTGTGTGTGTGTATGAGTACATGTGTGCAGTGCCTGCTGAGGCCAGAAGATCACCAGATCTGGAGTTTGAGCTTTGTGAGTGTTGGGAACGGAAGCTGAATATTCTGCAAGAGCAGCAAGTGCTCTTAACCACTGAGCTTTTCTTCCAGCTTTTTTTTTTTTTTTCAATTTTTTTCACTTAAAATGACCCTATTTTGGGACAGACACATACATAGTCCAGTGGAATTTGCAATACCATTTAATACAGTACAGTGTCTGTTTCCAATTGAGTTTTAGACCATCAGGCCAGGCTGTCATTGATTTCTGTAACACACAAATATGAAACCAGTATTTTCCAAATGTGGTCCCTTCCTTGTACTCTGTTTTCTCTTTGGAGTGTATACATCTGCCTTTTACCAAATGTACTCCTTGATATTACGCAAAGACAGCACAAAAATTTATATTTTGAAGTCACGAATTTGTCACTTGGGAAAATCTTCACCTGATCTTATCAATTCTAAAATAAAGAGATATAAAGAATGAAGTATGATTTTGAGCAAAGATGTGTATTGAGTTGAAGTCTCAGCAAAGTGCTTCAGGTGATTCTACAGACAAAGGGCTCCAAAGGTTGATCTCTCTCCTAACTGCAACACCACTACTAACGACAGAGGAACACCCACAGAGGGAACCTTGCTTTACTCCTGTTGCTGAGTGGAAAAGCACATGATCTCAAAGAACTAAAAGCAATGTAAATGCTCCTGCTCACCAACATTTTAGTGGACACCCAGGTCACAGTGTCCCAGAGTGGACTCTCAGTGGGTGACTCACAAGGACATGTAGAGCACTTCACATGTGAATGGACTGAATGGACTGAATGGCAAAGCTAGCCCAGCAGGACAACTACAGAAAAGTCACAGGCATTCAAGAAAATCTCACCAGTGGACAAGCTCCAAGTGCAAAAATCTTCACTAGCTAGAACATTCAGACTTCAAAATAACCATCAGTGAGGGTTAGTAAAGCTGCTGCCTACTACTGGATCCTCCTTAAATTGTCTTCACTAATTTTAGTGTGGACTTATAAGGTATTTGTCACCTGCAAGAGGTACATGAAAATTAACCACTGATTCTGATTAAACATGTCAATTTTCTTAATTTTTTAAGTGATGTATGTTTTAAATATTGTATGAGCCAGAATAACAATCTTATATTCTTTTGTATTTAATTATAAATATACAATATTTTTCTCAAATGATGTTTCTCAATGGGATGTGAATTGAAGTATATGAGTATGAATATTTTATCCATTCTGTTTCCTGTTAAACAGTTCTCTGTTGAGAGATAAGATACTATCCCAACTGAGAAGGGACAGACTGAACTAGAGCACACTGCACCCTGTGATACCAATGAGCAAAGGCATGGCTGCCATCATGTGATCTTTCATAATCCCTCTAATGTATTTTTGAGGACAGAGAGAGGCTTTAACCAAGCACATAAATACACAAACAATAACAACAAAAAACTTACCATGTTAGAAGAAAGCAGACAATAGGCCACATGACAGAAGTATCAGTCTTTATGAAGTAGTTCCTCTCCACATGTCACAAGTGGATCACAGACACAGTTCATAAGCAACGGCAGGGGTTTCACAAGAATGTGAACATTAACATATGGTGTCAGTCATAAAGGACCATCTGAGAGACAGCTGGTTGTAAATACTATCCCATTCTAAGTATTATGTGCTTTGGAAATGTTGTTGGCATTTTTGTTTTTAATGTCAAGATCTCACTTGCCAGGCTAAATGAATCATAATTTAAAAAATAAGTTTTATTTTGTATATGTATTTTGCCTGCATGCATATATAACTGTACTACATGTGTGCTTATCACATGAAGAACCAGAAAAGGCGTGAGGTGGCATGAAACTGGAGTTAAGACTGAGCCACTATATGACGTCTGGAGAATCCCACCCAGTTCTTGCAAGAGCAGCAAGTACTTTTAAGTACTGAACTATCTCTCCAGCCACTGAATGATAATTTTTAAGAAATAGTCATCCTTGAATGAATGGTACTTGGTGATACAATTGCTGAACACTAATGATGAACATCACAGGATTATCAGATTTATTTATTTTTTTTATCTCTATAGAATCAATTCACATGATATATTTCCACAACTTAAAAAAAAAGTTGTTCTTGTGATATGGCATTGTATAAAATACAAACTCAGTGGGGAGAGAAAGGTCATGCAGCAAGAAATTTGGATGAATGTGTAAATCTTAAGAATGGGACTGTCACACTGAAAGATTACAACAATCATCAAAAGTGAATACCCACTATTAAGGCCTCTCAAATCTCTGTTAAATACCCATTTCACAGAAGAAAGTGATGTTAAGTAGTGATGGGCTTGAGGGTTTGTTCATAGATTCTTTGATACTGCCTTCAAGATATGGAACTTACTTTTTGTGTATCTTACAAAGCAGGCAGAGGCCCAGGCAAAGGTCTACACTGATCTGTAAAGCCTAGCACTCATATTTGGCTGTGAATAAACTACCTCTTACTGTCTTTCAGGAGAGAATTATGTTTTCTATTGATACTTTTGGCACCCAAGGAGGATCTACCTTCACCAGAGGAATCCAACTAACTGTGCCTGTGTTTCTGACCCACAGAAACTATTCCTGACAACAATGTGTGAGACTGCCACATTTTAAGGTATTGTTAGAAAGTAAGAGATGCTCAAGACATGGAGTTACCTAACTGCAGTGACACAACTAGATGCTGGAGAATGCAAGACCACTTCAGAATGCTTACTTCTAAGAAAGATAGGGAGGGTATGGAAAATACCAAGAAAAACAACTTTACAATGACTTCCCAGCACGGGTGAAGAGAGATGCAACCAGACAAACCTAGAGCTTCACTGTCTATTGTCTATGTGCTAGTTCCCCTCAACATTTGTCATTTTCCTCATGACAGGACAGTAGCACACAATATTTAACATGAAGAGTCTTAAACTAAAGGCTAGACTTAACAAAAAGAAAATGAACTGATATAAACAAAACAAACAAAAAACAGTAAGTAAAGAGCAATCTAGTTTCCATCAACAACTGAATCCCACAGTACTGTCCTTCCCCAGTTTGGTACCTGGACCAGAAGCATCTACCTACATTAGCCTAGAACTAGTGCGCAATGTACCTTTTACTATAAACTCCTGGATCAAACATTCTCTCAAAGTAAGGCTCAAAAGCCCATGTTCTAACAGACTTTTCAGATAGGAAAAACAAACCCTTATGCACACTGCTCTAGGCTTCAGGCTCAGAGGAAAATGTCTGGTGCTTGCCCATACCTTTATGCTTACTGACATCCAAAAGTGTTTTCCAGATGAGAGGAAGGCTTTGGGTGGCCTGAAGTCTAATTAAAATGCTTAAAGAGGTTTAATTACTAAGTGCCAACCCATACAAATGTAAAGATCTCTCCTACAGAGAGTATGAGATGAATTGAATGCATTTTTTTAATCAACTGCTTGGCAAGCAGTCTGGGTTTTCCCATTTGTAAACAGCTATACCAAAGCTAAACATAGTTATTCACCACTTGACAAGAAATAATGCCTTGTAATTAATCATTTCTCAGTCATAATCCGGACAAAATATAAACACGAACCCAGATTGTGGACTTCCTTCTCTTGTAATTGTCACTAACGTAAATAAAAAATAACTTGGTGACATGAATGTGCAGGTCTGACAGACAGCACAATGTCACACTGGTCATCACAATATTTCATTCAAAATAGTCAAGCAAATTATATTTTAAGCAAATTCATCTTAAATATTCAATGATAAATTATTAATCCCAAATTATCTATTAATCACATACTTCCTGTGATAGATTTCTAAAGAAGATAGAATAGTTCATACAATAATTCATATTTGATTGAACTGGTAAAAATCAAGGCTTCACACAGGTTGATAGAAGCTGCTTTGGCTGAAAAGTGTCAACTCCTCCCTTGAGTTTACAAAGTCACTGACACCAGGAAGAAAACTTCTGGTTCTCCCCGCATTTGGTACCTGAACGTTAGCTAAGTACACAGAGATAAGCCAGTGACTTTCCCCAGTCCTCCTGAGCCGCCCTGATTTCAGGGGGAACCAAGCCTGGCAGGCTTGACATTGCTCTCCTACCTACCTACCTGGCCATGAAGACGATGATACATATGGCTGGGGCTGAACCCTAGTGATTAACAGATTAGATGTTTAACACTGGATCACCTTCCAGAACATGAGTCAAGACAGTGATGGATAGGACTCCTGCCTCCCTTTCAAACCTAAACCACATCTCAGTGCCAGAAAGAATTTTGTGGTCACTAGACCCCTGTCTTTGCTCCACTTCTCAAA
Source organism: Montemys delectorum (assembly GCA_019843815.1). Lineage (NCBI taxonomy): Eukaryota > Metazoa > Chordata > Mammalia > Rodentia > Muridae > Montemys > Montemys delectorum. Next base: position 34,082 of record JADRCD010209672.1, on the reverse strand, counting down.
TGTCTTTGTCCTCTTTATATCATTATGAGTTGTGTGTGTATGTGCACGCACATGTATGTGAGATGTGTGCATGCAGGAATATAAGTATATGATACATAGATATGTGAGCATTTGTGTATACAGGAACATGCTCCTGAGTGTGCATGTGTAGAGACTAGAGGTTGCCTGGGGGATCTTTCTTCAGTACTTCCCAAATTAGGTTTTGAAACAGTGTCTCCTGGAACCCAGAGCTCATCATGTGGAAGACCGGCTTGCCAAGGAAGCTCTGGGGATCCTCTTGTCTCTGTCTCCTAGCACACGGATTACAGGCTATCAGCACCAAGCCTAGCTTTTTATGCAGCTGGGGATCCAAACTCAAGTATCCACCACTGCCCCACTACTCGCCTTAATTGGTGTACTGTGATGGGTAACTGAGCCTATGCTGTTGAGCGACTGTAAGTAGGGCCTTTACCCTCAAAACTCTATTAACAAGCTAAATATGAAAAAAAAAAAAACTTGAAACAGGTTAAGAAACAATCATCACTATCAATTAGCTCTTGAAAATGCACTGTTCTCTGGTTGGCTACTTTTATTTAATGTGTATTCTCAGGATGTGGATGCTAACAGGAAGTACTCTCAGCTGCATGCTAAAATGCAGGGTCGATAAAACCAAGTTAATTTTAAAAAAAAAATCATCTTACTTGCTTGCCTGTAGGATTTCTACCTCATTTCCCAAATGTAATAATGTTGTAAGTGCCATAAAATACCACAATTAAATGCAAAATTCACTTCAAAGTGAATCCCAACAATGAGAGTAAACGTTATCAGGTGATTACAAAAAAAAGCAAGTGGCTGAATGAATATAAAAAATACAATTTTGTAAGTGCATGGGAGCAGAGGCGAGTTTTCCTCTACCACCTCTTCAATACTCATTGAGTAATCACTTCAGCAGGCACTGACAGACAGAGTTTGCTACAAAATCTTATAGCTCTGGCTTGATTGCTCTTACAGTGTGGAAATGAGAAAGTGACAAAAATTGTGCATGCTGGGAAAAAACAGATGGTAAAACTATGTAGAGAGACCAGAGGGGTCAAGGTAATGCCTGGAGAAACAAGGATTCATCAAGGACTATGAATTCACTATGAAATAAATTCCAAATCAATGTATTTGTGAGGAAAATTGACATAATTTGTTTAAATTTTTCTCTTATATTAATTTATCAGGAAGACATGCCACTAATGACGGAACAACAATCCACAAAGGTTTGAGAACCCGTCATCTTCCTAGACAGGATTTGGTGATACAGCATTCATTCTGTAGATTCCTGTGCCAGCTATAAAAAAGAATGACACAGTCTCAGATATATTAACATGAATCAATTCTAAGTCCTATAAGTAAGTGAAAGGTGAGTCACTGAAGCAGCCAGACAGGATGAGAATACTGACTCGGAGAAAAGATTAGAAGATGTGTGCTTCGCGCGTGTGTGTGTGTGTGTGTGTGTGTGTGTGTGTGTGTGTGTGTGTATGTGTGTGTGTATGCTGGCTTATGGGTATGTACATGCATGCACACGCAAGTGAGCAAACACACCAACACATCAAAGACGGCATGATGCCAGACCTAGTGGCAATATCTCTTATTTCAGCACTATAACAGAACTGTAATGAATCGCTAGGCTTTCTGATCTATGTAGCAAGCAAGGCTGTGCCAGAAAATAAGTAAGGTAAGATGTGTGTTTAGTATCAATTCTAAATGGTTCAGGGAAACCATAACCAGCTATCCCTTAGCATCAGAGGAGATCAGTTCCAGACTCCACAGCACACTGATCCATGGAGGCTCAGGTCCATAGTAAGAAAATGTAAGACATCCTCCCAAGTCTCCAGTCCTCTCTAAATTACTTACACCTAACATAAACGCCATGCACATGCTTGTTGTACAGTATTTAGAGAACAGCCGCACCGACTAAGCCTGTGCATAGTTAGTTAGGAAGCAATTAACAGCAGAAGCTGACTGAATCCTAACAAGAGGACCAATTTATAAGTTGTTTAAACTATGTGTGAGAATGCAGCATTCTTATACATCATGGTTCAGTATACTCTAGTTATTCCATCTTTGTTACTGATTCTAGTGGTGGAGAAAACAAAAAAGAAAAACAAACTGCAAACAAAAAACATGTAAAATGCCATTGTTCATATAGCAACCTTGTCACATAACAGAAAACGCTGTCTAATGTGGGTGTTTTGCTGGTTTTAATAGAAATGTATTGTTGTACATTTGTTTTATGGATATGAAAGTAGTTTGCGGTATTCCCTAAGTTCTACTAAGAAACCCTACAAAGAAAAAATACTGTGATGGATCAGAATCTGATCCAAGATCTGGTTGGGCAGTCCACTGATCTCAGACACAACATAATTAGTGTGCTTTGCCCTGGACCTCACTTTCAAGGGCTTTGGAAGAAAATCTGAACAAGAGAGGTCACTCAGCACACGTGGAGCTTAACTGTAGCCAGCGGAGACCCAGAGGCCCAACCCAATATTCATTGTGCAGAGCATGACTTACTTAATTTTGGGGAGAAATTAGATCCAAAATAACCTCAATTTTCCTCCAGCAACTGTATGAACCCCCTTACACTACTATAACTCTTATTATTTATTGCACTTTAAACTTGAAATCCTTTATTTGAAAAGTGAGCAGTACCCCATGAAAACAAGAAGAGTGTATCAACTCCCATTAACTGAAGATGACAGTAGGCTAACTAGGAAACGTGCAGGGGTATTATTAAATCTTATTTCACAGAGTTTATCATAGTGAGTGAGCCAAAATGAGTGTAGAAGTCCCATCAGCAACAGAAAATTTTGTCGAGATTTTTAAGAACTGAAAAAAATTGAAGAGAAAGTGAAATTTCTCAAACATTTCAATATTCCACTGAAACTAATTTTAAGCACAAAGCCAAGCTGAGAACACTGGGCAGAGACTCCTCAGCTGGCTGGCGAGGACAGAGGTTCCAGCTGATGAGATTTGCAAGCCTGTTGTATGGCATTTTAGGTGCCCTGTACCTGAGCAGCACAGTTGTACCATATTTAATCAGCCAGGGCATGCAACAATCGCCATGTCTACCCCAGCACTCGAGAAATACAATTCTAAGCAGCACATACATATACGGCTCATCCAAACCTAGCAAACCTAGCCCACTGCTCATAGTTTCATGTCTTCTGCATAGCATGTACCTGCTCCAGCCTGGCCCCACCCTCTGTGCTCTCCTTACTCCAGGTGCTATTTTCAAAGATTACAATTACATCATTTTTTCCTTTTCCTCCCTCTAAAACCTCCCACATACCCCCTTGCTCTCTTTCAAATGTATGTCCCCTTGTCATTAATTGTTGCCGTGTGTGTGTGTGTGTGTGTGTGTGTGTGTGTGTGTGTATATCATCCCTAAATAAAACCTGCTCAGTCTGTACAATGCTACTTGTATGTAGGTTTTCAAGACTGGTCACTTTGTATTGGATAATTAAGGTACATCCTTGCCTGGGAAAGACTTTTTTTTTGTCCCACTCAGCTTCCTTTAGTTGCCTGTAGTTTTTGTATAGGGTTAGGCTGGGAGGTTTTCCCGCCATCTACTTTTCTACTTTGGCATGTCTATTGTTCTTTTCCTTGCTTAGTTCACATTTAGCCAGTCATGGTTTGGGTGGGACTTGCACATTGACTGGTTGTGGGTTTCTGTAGTGATCTCCCATTAGTTGCAAAAAGAAGTTTTCTTGATGAGGGGTGAGGACTACACTCATGTACAGGTGTAACAACAAATATTTAGAGCATGATTAGGGACAAGCTGGCTTAGTAAAGTAACGGTTGTAGTTTCTAGTCCAAGAGCCACAACTTCACAAGCACTGAGTAGTTCTTCCTGGTTGAGCACGTCTTGAGACTAATTAGAAAGTTGCTAGTTAAAGCCACAGTATGCATGCCAATCCTGAACCTTTAGGGCTATTGTGCCTTCTGGTCCTTTTATGCTTAACATAGCTGGATAGGACTATTGGTTGCTTCCCTCTTGGAACTTTGCATGACACCTTATGGTACCATAAAAGTTAGGCACTCAGGTCAGTTCTAGTTCAGGACTGGCTGAGGTCTGTGTTTTGAAAATCTCTTGGACAACTTTGATCAACAACTCAAAAGGGGGCTTCCCATGCCTGGGATTTTGTCTTTGGCTCTTGGAGGGAACACTATCAGCCCAGATGAGAAGAGTTAATTCACGCTTTATATATTTGTAGACTTACTTATACTACAGGGCTTTTTGTTGGGATGGCTTTTAAAGGCAAATAATTAATACTATGATTCTTTATGACTTTTTCTGACATCCTTACTGTTTTTTAACCCTACACTCCCCTTCTGAGTTAGTTCTGAGAGCAAGACACACTCGAAGCTTCATGTTTAGAACTCTGCCTGGTCATCTCAAATAACCCTTCAAACAGCTCTACAAGGAAGGGCTTATTGGTCCCAAGTTACAAATGAAAATAACAAAGGCAGAAGATTCTACACTGGTCTCTAGCCATCTCTGAAACAGCTTTTAATTGACCTGCATAACAATACATGGTCTAATTTTTCCCCAGTTTATTTAGTTCATCTATTTTTTCCCCTAAAATATTTAAACTTGCCATCTTGCCTGCTTAAATACATCTTTAAATTTTTCTTTTATCCAAACTATACTTATTTAAATTTACCTCAAATATCACATCTTCCAAGATGTGCTCAAATATTTCCATAAGTGAGAGTTAAATAAATGAGTTAATAAATCCTTAGGATTATTCAACTCACATTTTTGTGGTATTATAATAATGCAGACTCCCTTCAGTGAATGGAAAAAAATATACTTTAAATTACAAATTCTGATCTTTTTCTGGGTTAGCAACACAAATCTGATCTTCTCTTGAAATAGTAGTTACAGGTAGGAGCCACAGTTGTACCAGTTCTGCTGTGACTGGGCACAGACCTGCTACTCTGTGGTGGGCTAGGTGGCTGAGGAGCATGCTTGGTCGCTGAGGCATGTTGAATATACTCCTGTCTTACAGTATTTTCTATATACAACTGATTTTTTAGGGTGTAGCCCCACCAATAAGTCAAGCTGCATCTGTACTTACAAGTTTGAACTTTTAAAACATATATAAATTAAATGAACTATGAAACCTTAATTTACCTCTTAATAAACCTCTTAAAAAACTAAGATGCAAACAGTACTCCTGCCAAGGTTATTCTAGAGGACAATGAAATGCAACTCTGTCAGACCTCACTAATCTACAGGGGAGTGTCTTCAACAAAAAGGAACGTCTTCAGGTCCTCACACTCGGTATTAGCACATTTGTATGTTTCCTTAGCACATAGTGACTTTTGGGTGTTTTTAAAAATTTCAGCTTAACCAACAGTAGGAAATTCTCCTAAAATAGTTCATTTGACATTGGCTCCCTCCCTTTTTTCCTTTTGTTCTTGCTATTTGGCTGTCAGTTAGAAAGCAGGAAAACAATGTTTCAACACAGCTTCCCAGGTAGTGGGAAACTGGCAGCCATGAAGAAATCACTGAAATGCCATAGCTAGAGAAGTCACTGTGTGTCCAAGCCATGAGCATACAGTGACTTCTCACTCAAACACAACACTAACAGCATTTGTGAGAAACCTTTCTAGACATACCTAGAGGTACACGATGAACTTGAACAAAGTCCAAGGTCATTACTGCCAGGCACTTTCTTTGTGGAAATGCTTTACAAGTTATTTTCTAAGGCACAGGTTCTTATGTAAAGCCTATGAAGAGGATAAGGTGTCAAAAGGCTGACTGACAACAGCCTTAGACCAGCTCATACTGCTTTACACATTCCCAGGCCTAGGTGGATGGGCAGTTTTATCTTTAGGATTTTATATGAATTATAAAAATTGCAAAAGAATCATAATAAGTCTGGAGTGCCTCAAACGAAGGTCCATTTATCTTACTCATCTATATACCACATAGTACCTGCAAACCAATACACAGTAGCTACCCAGGAAATTTCAGTAAATCATTAGCCTAAGATGAGGGAGAACCCAAGAGACGGGCTTGTGGGCAAGCTAGCAGGTGCAAAGCGGTATTCACCTACAGAAGACACCAGATATACAGAAAAAAGAGGGAAGTTTAACTTGCTCTGTGGATAGTCCATCTCTCCTCCATGTGTTTTTAACTCTTAGATGCTGCATTTTGTCTACACGTACCTACACTTTTACTGCTGAATTACTTAAAGTAAGTGCTTATAGCATGGTGCTTTTCTCCCAAGTTCTTAGGCACACACTTCTAAAACTATCACTATATGAGTTTATAGATAGGAGTCTTATAGATAGGAGTTTATAGATAGGAGTCTAATAACATACTCATGTTATTAGAAACTTTGAAAAACACGTCCCTAATACTATCAAATATGTCATCTATAAATGACAATTTACCCACCATTCAGGAATGTTGTACAAATAAACATACCCATACCAGCTCCACTCAAAGGCCACATGCTGCCTACAGTTTGGAGGGTCTATATCATCATGCTAAACTTTAGGATTATTTGATTCTCATTTTCTTATTTTCTGTGTTTCATACTATGCCTGTGAACTGAAGAAGGAAGGAAGGAAGGAAGGAAGGAAGGAAGGAAGGAAGGAAGGAAGGAA